>PVKU01001817.1:164166-244433 GCA_004027475.1 Anoura caudifer | reverse complement strand
TTTCTGTTTGCTTGGAAAATTTGTTTCCAGCCCTTCACTTTCAGTTTGTGTAGGTCTTTCGTTGTGAAGTGGTTCTCTTGTAGACAGCATATGTGTGGTCATGCTTTCTTATCCATTCAGCTATTCTCTGTCTTTTGATAAGAGCATTTAATCCATTTACATTTAAGGTTATCATTGATAGGTACTTCATTACCATTTTTTCATTACCTGTGTTCCTCTCTCTTTCACTATTTTTCTTCCTGTTCTTTTTTTTAACATTTTATTTATTTATCTTTAGAGGGGAAGGGAAGGAGAGAGGAGAGAAATATCAATGTATAGTTGCCTCTTGCACGTCCCTTGCCAGGAACTGGCCTGCAACCCAGGCATATGCCTCTTCCCGTTCTTAAAGCAGACTCTTTAGCATCTGGTCCAGAACTGGTTTGGAGGAGGCATATTCTTTCAGGCTTCTTTTGTCTGGAAAGATCCTTATTTCGCCTCCATTTTAATTGAGAGCCTTGCTGGATAGTATAGTCTCATTTACAGGCCCTTGGTTTCATTACATGGAATATTTCTTGCCATTCTCTTCTGGTTTGGAGCGTTTCCATTTAGAAGTCAGCTGCTAGTCTTATCAGGGTTTGTTGTGTGTTTCCTCCTGTTTCTCCCTTGCTGCCTTTAAGATTTTCTCTTTGTCTTGGAATTTTGCCATTTTAATTATGACGTATCTTGAAGTGGGCCTCTTTGGGTTCCTCTTGATTGGACTATCTGTGTTTCCTGGATTTGTGTGACTTTTTCTTTCATCAATTAGGGAAGTTTTCCATCATTAGTTTTTCAAATAGGTTTTCTATCCCTTGCTCTTCTTCCTCTCCTTCTGGTATCCCCATCATACAGATATTATTATGTTTCACATTGTCCTACATTTCCCTTAACCCCTTTGTTCTTTCTGAGTCTCTCTTCCTTTTATTGCTTTTTCTGCGTGTTTCTTTCTACCTTGTCCTCCAGCTGGCTAATCCAATCTTCTGCCTCATTTAGCCTACTTTTGATTCCTTCTACTGTGTTCTTCAATTCAAAAATTGTATTCTTCATTTCCTCTTGGACTTTATTGACAGTTTCTATTTCCTTTTTCATGTTGATATAGTTTGCAGTGAGTTCATTGTACTTTCTTTGCAGTTTTTGGTAATTCTCTGTGAGCTCATGGAGCTTCCTGATAACCATTGCTTTGAACTCAATATCTGATAGTTGAGTTGCTTCTATTTCATTTAGCATTCTTTCTGAGGCTTCCTCCTTCCATTTCATTTGGAGATTGTTTCTTTGTCTTTCCATTGTTTGTGAGACTCTTTTTATTAGCCTCTGCCTTTTAAATTGATTTGTTCTGACTCTCTGGGTTTATGGTGTGAACTTCTATGGAAAAATACCTGTGAGATTCAGTGTTGTAGTCTCCTTGATCTCCTGAGCTCACTGCTCTTGGGCTGTTCTTTATGTTGGCTCTCTTTATATCTTTGGGTTTTGATTGTTGTTGGGTCTTTCTTTGGTGTGTCCTTCCCTCCAGCTAGTTATCTGAGGGTCACTCCATCCACCACCTCTTGTATTCTGTTGTGCAAGTGTGGAGAGGTGTTGAAGCTGGTTCTTCTGCATGTACAAGGTTTTGAGGCTTCTCTCTCATTATCGTTCAGTTGTTTGTTCTGGGTAATTTCTCCACTATTTATTTGCATTTCTATATCAGTCCTGGGGTAAGGTTAGTGTGGCTTCCACTGCCTCCTTAACCTTCTTCTGTTGTTATCCATTGGGGGTTCCTTGTTGGTGGGTTTCCTCTTCCAGCAGGTGTTCACAGCTCCCACTTACTCTTTTTTGTAATCAGTTTGAGGGGGAACACAAAATGATTAAGACAGAGGGAATATATTCTATGGCATTTAAAGTACCAACCCATGGAGAAGAGATAGGAGATCCTTTAGATACGTAGAGTGTTAACCAGGATATTTCACCCAACTAGCCACTTTTTAGAAAGGATGGAGAGAAGGTAAGACATTTGTTCAGGTTGGGAAGGATTGTGAGCTGGATCTAGAAAGCAGTGAGCTTGTGGGAGGTCAGATTATGAGGTAAAGTGAGAGTAAAGGATAGAAAATGGGTGTTGTGTGTGAGAGAATAGAGTTAACCACCACAGTAATAAAGTTCCAGAAACAGTGAAGTGAGCTAAGATCCAGGAGTGATGCTGTGTATTATTTACAATTTTATGAAACGGCAATTATTTACAATAGTAATGGAGCACAGTCATGTGACAGATTCTATGTGATCTAAATAAGAAGAATAGGAAGTACGGAACCTAGAGTAGTGTGCTATTTGAACATAAATGAGGTGAAACATGGAAAATTAAAAATACACTATGAAAGAGAGAACCAGACAAACCAAACAATGCAATTTAACAAACCAAGCAAAAAAAAAAGACTAAACAGAGAAGACAAATAAAAAATTACTAATAATATAAAAGGTGTAAAAATAATTATAATACAAATATACAATAACTTCCACGTTCTCTGGAGTAGCAAAGTGAAATTTGTTTCACTCTTTCAGTTGTTGTGATGACCCTTCTTTGGGTCTAACTCTGGCCCTTTCACTGCTCCAGGTTTTATTGTCTCACTTGTGGTAATTTTTAAAAAAGGGAAAGAAGGAAGAAAGAATAAAAAAAGAAAGGAAGGAAGGAAGAAGAATGTAAATAAATGAAGAAAGAAATATAGAGCCTCCTGCTGACTTTGAACAAGCCAAGCCAGTTCTACTGGTCTTCCTGGCTACAGCAGGCTGAGGGGAATTGGTTTGGCTTTTCTCCCTTTCTGTGGTTTTGTGGGGATGGGGGCCAGGTCTGAGAAACACTCTTCTCAGTTGCCCAGCCTGCAGTCCAGTTCCTCATTTCGCTGCCAGGACCCCAGTGCCCTTCTGCACCTATGCCTGCAGTCTACCAGTTGTGCCATCCTTGAGGTGCACCAGTTAGGGGAACTCACATACCACCTTCTTGCTCTTTGCTGTCCTAGATGCTATGGACTCTCAGAGTCTCTTCAGGGTAGTTCAGTGCCCCACTGAGTTAAGTCTTTCTGGGGATTGCTGACTCCCTGAGCCCTGCTGTTTTCCTCTGAGGGGGTGTCTCTGCCTTCCTCTTAGAGAGTCAGTCGGCCTTGTAGGATAGGGGTGCCACAGTGGAGTGGAGTTTCCAGGCATGTGCCTCCTCTGCTGTTGAGCCTGGGGTGGTGGGGGTTGCGTGTAATGTGCCTCTGGGCAGCGGGGTCAGGCATGCTCCATCCCTTAGGGTTGCAGGTGTGCGGGCTCGGCTTCCACTGCGGGGATGGGATTGGCAGCTTCTGGGCCACAGGTTCGGATACGCGCACCATCCTGCGATTTCAGGTGTGAGCACTTGGCCTCCACTGCTGCTGCTATGGTGACTGGGGTGGTGGGGTCAGCTGCTTTCCACCCAGGGACTGTGGGTGTGAGGGCTTGGCCTTCACCACAGCGGGGTGGGGGAGGCTGGGTCTCTGGTGCGCCACTGGGGTCATGGGCACAGTTGGGTGCCCTCCACTGCTTCAGCCACTCCTGGCAGCAGAGGTGGGCCCACAGCTGGGGCCCAGGAGGCTGCACACACTGGAGGAGCTGGGGGGAGCTGCTGCGGGAGAATTCCCTAAACAGTTGCTGAGGGCCTCTTTTTCTTTTCGAAAACTTCTTCCTATTCAAGTCTGGTGCTCCAAACAAGTGCCTGGCCTCTTACACAACCCAACTCTCCAACCAGACTGGGGACTGTGTGGGTCAGGGTCCATCACTGCCCAACTCTTCCCAGCCAGCATCCACAGTCTCAATGGGTGCATACTGCCCCTCTGTGTTTGCCACCTCGTCCTTATTCCCCCCAGTGACTTCAAGCATCCAGGTCCATCCTGATGCTGCTCAAACCTTGTTTGGCAGGGATGGGAGCCACTGACCTGGCTCTCTCCCAAGAATCCTGCGGCAGACCCAGCAGGCGCTGGGCCTGGGGCTGCAGCCACGCTGGTCCCAGTGCTGGTCCCAGTGCTGGTCCCTGGAGCCATATTGTCCTGAAGCACTCTCCTTCCTGTCCAATTTTTCAATGTCTTCTACAGTTTGGGCCTCCAATCTTCATATATGTTGGGATACTGTTAGCTGTTCACCCTGTTCCTCTGAAGATGGGCTAGGTGTTCCACCCCTGTGCAGGGGGAAGTGGATTCTGCTCCCACTTATCTCACTGCCATCTTCCCTCCTGAATATTTTCTTAAGTGATGGTTTTAACCTAACAGCCTCAGTGGATAAAATCTTGATAGTTTAAATGTTAATTGGTTTCTAAAAAGCTTTTCCCAACATATGCATTTTTTTTATTTCTTGCTTTTATTAGCATTAACTCTATGATGAATTTACTACTGGATCACAACTTTTGTTTCTTCAGTTTCTTCTGAGTTATCTTTTCCTTCCATGCAACCACCTTTTCTCGTTTAGGAATAATCTGCTCTTTTTTAGTAAAGATTATCTCGATATGGGTTGTTTGTCTTCCTGGAGTGGAGTCCTTTGAATTATTTTTTTCTTTTTTATTTAAATTGTTGTTCATGTTCAGTTTTCTGTCTTTTACTCCCATCCCAGCTAACCCCCAGCCCTCCCAACCTCCTTCCCATTTCCACTGCCCCCCTAGTTTTTGTCCATGTGTCCTTTATACTTGCTCCTGCAAACACTTCCCCCTTTTCCCCTGACATTCCCTCTCCTCTCCCCGCTGGTCAGCCTTTCTCTATTTCAGTGTCAGCCTTTCTCTATTTCAGTGTCTTTCGATATATTTTGCTTGTTTTGTTTTGTTTTTTTGTTTTATTGTTTAGGTTCCTATTAAAGGTAAGATCATCTGGTATTTGTCCTTCACTGCCTGGCTTATTTTGCTTAGCATAATGCTTTCCAGTTCCATCCATGCTGTTGCAAATGGTAGGAGCTCCTTCTTTCTTTCTGCTGCATAGAATTCCATTGTGTAAATGCACCATAGTTTTTGGATCCATTCATTTACTGATGGGCATCAAGGTTGCCTCCAACACTTGGCTATTGTAAATTGTGCTGCTATGAACATTGGGGTGCATAGGCTCTTTTGGATTGGTGTTTCAGGGTTCTTAGGATACAATCCTAACAGTGGAATTGCTGGGTCAAAAGGTAGATCCATTTTTAGTTTTCTGAGAAAATTCCACACTGTTTACCATAGTGATTGTACCAGTCGGCAATCCCACCAACAGTGCACTAGGGTCCCCTTTTCTCCAGAACCTCTCCAACACTTGTTGTTTGTTGCTTTGTTTATGATGGCCATTCTGACCAGTGTGAAGTGGTATCTCATTGTGGTTCTAATTTGCATCTCTCTGATAGATAGCAATATTGAGTATCTTTTCACATGTCTCTGGACTCCCTGTATATCCTCCTTGGAGAAGTGTCTGTTCAAGTCCTTTGCCCATTTATTAATTGGGTTGCTTCTCTTCTTAGAGTGGACTCATGTAAGTTCTTTATATATTTTGGAGATTAAACTCTTGTCTGAGGTATCATTGCAAATATGTTTTCCCATACAGTTGGTTCTCTTTTTATTTTAATACTGTTTTCTTTAGCCATGCAGAAGTTTTTATTTTGATGAGATCCCATTTTGTTTATTTCTTCCATTATGTCCCTTGCTCTAGGGGACATATCAGTAAAAATGTTGCTGAATGAAATATCTGAGACTGTCCTACCTATGTTATCCTCTAGGATGTTAATGGTGTCACGGCTTATATTTAAATCTTTTATCCACCTTGAATTTATTTTTGTGTATGGTGTAGTTGGTGCTCAAGTTTCATTTTTTTCCACATAGCTGTCCAGTTCTCCCAACACCACTTGTGGAAGAGGCTATTTTTACTCCATTGTATGTTGTTGCCCCTTTGTTGAATATTAATTGACCATGGAGACTTGGGTTTATCTGGGGTCTCTGTTCTGTTCCACTGGTCCATGTGCCTGTTTTTGTGCCAGTACCAGGCTGTTTTGATTACAGTGGCCTTGTAATACAGTTTGGTATCAGGTATTGTGATCCTGCCTACTTTCCTCTTCTTTCTCAAAATTGCAGCAGCTATTTGGCGTTGTTTATGTTTCCATAAAAATTTTTGAAGTGTTTGTTCTGTGACTCTGAAATGTATTATGGTATTTTAATAGGGATTGCATTGAATCTATAAATTGCCTTGGGTAATAAGGACATTTTGATGATGTTAATTCTTCTATTCAATGAGTATGGCACATGCTTCCAATTGTTGGTGTCTTCCTTAATCTCTTTCTTCAGTGTTGTATAGTTTTCTGGGTACAGGATTTTCACATCCTTGGTTAGGTTTATTCCTAGGTAATTTATTTTTCTTTGATATATCAAATGGTTTTTTTTTTTTCCTGATTTTTGTTTCTGATATTTCATTGTGGGTATACAAAAATGCCTTTGATTTCTGAATATTGACTTAGAATCCTGCTGTTTTGCCAAACTCATTTATTAGGTTGAGTAGTTTTTTCATGTAGTCTATAGGATTTTCTATGTATACTATCATGTCATCTGCAAACAATGATAGTTTTGCTTCCTCTTTTCCAATTTGAATGCCTTTCATTTCTTTTTCTTGTCTGATTGCTGTGGCTAAGACTTCCAATACTATGTTGAATAGGAGTAGTGAAAGCTAGCATAATTGTCTTGTTCCTGATCTTAGTGGAAAAGATTTTAATTTTTGCCCATTGAGTATGATGTTGGCTGTAGGTCTCTCGTATATGGCCTTTATCATGTTGAGGAATGCTCCCTCTATCCCATTTTGCTGAGTAGTTTTATCATAAATGGGTGCTGTACCTTATCAAATCCATTTTCAACATCTACTGTTATGATCATGTGATTTTTCCTTTTGTTTTCTTTAGGTGATGTATTAGCACATGGAACATTTTCAAAGATAGAATACATAATAAGGCATAAGACAAGCCTCAACAAATTCAACAAATGTGAAATCATATCAAGCATTTTTGCAGACCACAAGGGACTAAAAGCAGAAATGAACCTCCAGGAAAAAAACTCATAAGCATTCAAATTCATGGAAATTGAGTTAGCATGCTAATAAACAATGAATGGATTAATGATGAGCTCAAGTAAAATATTAAAAAGTTTCTGGATGTACATGAAAAAGAACAAAATCTATGGACACAGCAAAGGGTATCCTGAAAGGGACATTCATAGCTATACAGGCCTACCTAGAAGAGATAGAAACATTTCAAATAAACAACCTAACCCTATATCTACAAGAATTGGAGGTACAAAAACAAACACAGCAGGAGGTAGTAGTAGGAAGGAAATAACCAACATCAGAGCAGAATTAAATGACATACAGACTAAAAGCACAATTCTAAGGATCAATGAATCCAGGAGCTAGTTCTTTGAAGAGATAAGCAAAAGTGACAAACCTTTAAGCAGGCTCCTCAAGAAAAAAAGAGAGGACACAAATAAACACAATCAGAAATGAAAGAGGAGAGATTACAACTGATACCACAGAAATACAAAGGATTGTAAGAAATTTAATGAACAAGTATATGCCAATAAATTTGAAAACCAGGTGAATGGACAAATTTCTAGAAAAATATAATCTCCCAAAACTGAGTGAAGAAGAAGCAGAAAGCCTGAACAAATGAATAACAGTGGATGAAATTGAAGCAGTAATCAAAAAACTCCCAACAGACAAAAGCCCTTGACCAGATGGTTTCACAGGAGAATTCTACAAAGCCTTTAGGGAAGACCTAACCCCTATCCTTCAAGGACTATTCCAAAAAATCCAAAACCATAGAAGACTCCCAAACTCTTTTTATGAAGCCAGCATCATCCTAATCCCAAAACTAGATAAAGACACAACAAAGAAACAAAACTTCAGGCCAATATTGCTGATGAACATAAACGCTAAACTCCTCAACAAAATATTGGCAAACCACATCCAGCAATACGTTAAAAAGATCATAAACCATGGCCAAGTGGGATTTATCCCAGGGATATAAGGATGGTTCAATATTCACAAATCAGTAAATGTAATACATCACATAAACAAAAGGAAAGAAAAATCACATGATCATGTCAATAGATGCACAAAAGCATTTGATAAAGTACAGCATCTATTTATGATTAAAACACTCAGCAAAGTGAGAATTGAGGGAGCATTCCTCAACATAATAAAGACAGTATAGGAGAGACCTACAGCCAACATCATACTCAATGGGCAAAAACTAAAATCTTTTCCGCTAAGATCAGGAGCAAGATAAGGCTGTGCACTTTCACGACTTCTATTCAATGTAGTATTGGAAGTTTTAGCCACAGTGGTTAGAAAAGAAAAGGAAATAAATGACATCCAAATAAGAAAGGAGGAAACAAAACTGTCATTGTATGCAGATGACATGATAGTGTACATAGAAAATCCTATAGACTAGTCCAAAAGACTCCTCGACCTACTCAATTAATTTGGCCAAACAGCTGGATACAAAGTCAATATCAAGAAATCAAAGGCATTTTTGTATACTCACAATAAAACAGCAGAAGCAGAAATCAAGAAGAATATCCCATTCAATATAGGAAAAATAAAAATAAAGTACCTAGGAATAAACCTAACCAAGGAGGTAAAAGACCTGTATGCAGAAAACTACACAACACTGAAGAAATATCTTGGAAGACACAAACAAATGGAAACATATACCATGTTCATTGATTGGAAGAATTATCATCAAAATGTCCATACTACCCAAAGCAATTTACAGATTCAATGCAATACCAAATAAAGTACCAATGGTATAATTCACAGACACAGAACAAACACTTCAAAAATTTATATGGAACCATAAACACCCTCAAGTGGCTGCTACAATTTTGAGAAAGAAGAGCAAAGTAGGTGGGATCACAATACCTGACACCAAGCTGTATTACAAGGCCACTGTAATCAAAAAAGCCTGGTACTGGTATAAAGACAGGCACATGGACCAGTGCAACAGAACAGACAGACCAGAAATAAACTCAAGTCTCTAGGGTCAATTAATATTCGACAAAGGGGGCAGCAACATAAAATGGAGTAAAAATAGCCTCTTCTACAAGTGGTGTTGAGAGAACTGGACAGCTACGTGCAAAAAAATGAAACTCGAGCACCAACTTACACCATATACAAAAATAAATTCAAGGTGGATAAAAGATTTAAATATCAGCCGTGACACCATTAACATCCTAGAGGATAACATAGGTAGGACAGTCTCAGATATTTCATTCAGCAACATTTTTGCTGATATGTCCCCTAGAGCAAGGGACATAAAGGAAAGAATAAACAAATGGGATCTCATCAAAATAAAAAGCTTCTCCATGGCTAAAGAAAACAGTATTAAAATAAAAAGAGAACCAACCGTATGGGAAAACATATTTGCCAATGATACTTCAGACAAGAGTTTAGTCTCCAAAATATATAAAGAACTTACACGACTCCACTCTAAGAAGACAAGCAACCCAATTAATAAATGGGCAAAGGACTTGAACAGACACTTCTCCAAGGAGGACATACAGAGGCTCCAGAGACACATGAAAAGAAGCTCAATATCGCTAGCTATCAGAGAGATGCAAATTCAAACCATAATGAGATACCACTTCACACTGGTCAGAATGGCCATCATAAACAAAGCAACAAACAACAAGTGTTGGAGAGGTTCTGGAGAAAAGGGGACCCTAGTGCACTGTTGGTGGGATTGCCGACTGGTACAATCACAATGGAAAACTGTATGGAAATTTCTCAGAAAACTAAAAATGGATCTACCTTTTGACCCAGCAATTCCACTGCTAGGATTGTATCCTAAGAACCCTGAAACACCAATCCAAAAGAGCCTATGCACCCCAATGTTCATAGCAGCACAATTTACAATAGCCAAGTGTTGGAGGCAACCTTGATGCCCATCAGTAAATGAATGGATCCAAAAACTATGGTGCATTTACACAATGGAATTCTATGCAGCAGAAAGAAAGAAGGAGCTCCTACCATTTGCAACAGCATGGATGGAACTGGAAAGCATTATGCTAAGTGAAATATGCCAGGCAGTGAAAGACAAATACTATATGATCTCACCTATAAATCGAAACTAATCAACCAAAGAAGTAATCAGCAAAATATAACCTGAGACATTGAAATAAAGAACAACCTGACACTAACTAGAGAAGATTGGGGAGAAGGACCATGGGGGAAAATAGGGAAAGGGACATCAGGGAACATGTATAAAGGATACATGGACAGAGCCAAAGGGGTAGGTTCAAGGACTGGAGGCAGGGATGGGTGGCACCTAGGGCCATGATGAGGTAGAATGTGAGGACAACTGTACTTGAAGAACAATTTTTTAAAATAGCATTGTCTAGAAGAAGAGCTAAATTAAATAGAAACAATCAATTTATAAGTTATAGAGTTCAAATTAATTACTATAAGGATGCTCAACAGCATGAAAAAGACATAGAAACTATGAAAAAGACCAGTCAGAAATAAATAAAGTAATATTTAAAATAAATAATACACAGGAAGGAATAAACTAGAAATGTTTGAACACCTCAAAACAACATGGGAATAAGTATGTGTCATACAAAGCGCGTTTTCATGCAAACACTTCTCCAACATTTGTATGACATATTCATGGACTCATTTCAATATGTGATAAATGCTAGTAGTGTCTGAATAAAAATAAACATGTATAGATTCTGAAAGTAAATAGATAGAAAAAGATGTTTAATGCAAATGGAAAGGGGGAAAGCTGTGGTAGCAATAAGTATATATGACAAAACAGACTTCAAAGCCAAGGCTATATAAGAGACAAAGAAGGACAGTACATAATGATAAAGAGAACAATACAAGAGGATATAGCCCTAGTAAACATTTATGTACCCCATATAAGAGCACCTAAATATGCAAAGCAAATCTTGATGGCCTTAAAGTGTGTGGTTGACAGAGATACAGACAAAGTAGGGGATTTTAACACTGTATTGGCTTCAATGGATATATCTTTCAGACAAAAAATCAGGGAGGAGATGACAGCCTTAAATGAGACACTAGATAAAATGGATTTAATTGATATCTTCAGAGCATTTCATCCCAAAGCTCCACATTACATTATAATGTAATGAAAATAATATACATTATTTTCAAGTGCACATGAAACATTTTCTAGAACAGACCACATGTTAGGACACAAAATAAGTCTTAATATATTTAAGAACATTGAAATCATGTCAAGCATCTGCTCTGACGATAATGCTATAAAACTAGAAAACAATCAGAAAAAGAAAACTATAAAATACACAAAGACATAGAAGCTAAATATATGTTACTAAACAATTAATGGGTTAACAATGAGTTCAAGTAAGTAATCAAATGGTACCTTTGAATAAGTGAAAACAAGAACCCTACAATGCAAAATCTGTGGGACACAGGGAAAGCAGTTTTAAGCGGAAACTTCATAGCATTACAGGAATATCTCAAGAAGCAAGAAAAAGCTCAAGCACACAATCTCACATAGCACTTAAAGAAACTTGAAAAAGAACAAACTAAGCCCAAGGTAGATAGAAGGAAGGAAACAATAAAAATAAAAGCAGAAATAAATGGAATAGAATCTAGAAAACAAATATGTAGCATTATTTGACAAATAAAGCAGGTGGTGAAAGACAAATACCATATGACCTCACCTATAATTGGAATGTAATAAAAAAACAAACAAGCAAGCAAAATATAACCAGAGATATTGAAATGAAGAACAAACTGACAGTAACCAGGTGGTAGGGAGGAGGGGGATGATGGGGGATAGAATGGGAAGGGTCATCAAGGAACATATATAAAGGACCCATGGACAAAACCAAAGGGAGGTAGGATTGGGGGTGAGAGGTGGGGGTAGCTGGGGTAGGGGAGAGTAGTGGTGGGAAAATGGAGATGACTGTACTTGAACAACAATAAAAATAATTTAAAAAATACAAAAGATCAGTGATTACAAGAGCTTGTTCTTTGAAAAGATAAACAAAATTCACAAACTTTAACCAGACTCATCAAGAAAAAAGAGAGAAGACCTGGAAATGAAGAGGAGAAGTAACAACTGACACAGAAGGAATCTAACATTAAAGAAAATATTATAACCAAAGATATGCCAACAAATTAGACAATCTTGACAAAATAGATAAATTCCTAGAAGCGTACAATCTTCCAAAACTAAATAAAAAAGATTCAGAGAATATGATAGACAGATTCCACACAGTGAAATTGAAGCAGTATTCAAAAAAATTCACAGCATCAGAAGCCCAGGACCAAATGGCTTCACAGGTGAATTTTACCAAACTTTCAGAGAAGGTCTAATACTTCTCCTTCTCAAAGTATGCCAAAAAAAATCAAGAGGAGGAAAGACCCCAAGCTCATTTAATAAGGCCAGATTTACCCTAATTCCAAAACCAGATAAAGACCCTACAAAAAATAAAATTATAAACCAATATCCCTGAAGAACATTGATGCTAAAATCCTGGACAAATATTAGCAAACCAAATACAGCAATATATCAAAAATCATACACTACGATCGAGTATGATTTACTCCAAGGATGCAAGTTTGGTACAATATCAGCAAATCAATAAATATAATACACAGATAAACAAAATGAAGTATAAAAACTACATGATCATATCAATAGATGCAAAAAAAGCATATGATAAAAATCCAGCATCCATTTAAGATAAAAAATGCTTAGCAAGTTGAAAATAGAGGAAACAAACCTCAATATAATAAATGACATATATGACAAATCCACAGCCAATATACTCAATGGGCAAAAACTACAAGTGTTGCTTAATTGGGAAAATGACAGGGATATCCTCTTTCACAACTCTTATTCAGCATAGTACTGGAAGCCATAGACACAGAAATCAAAAAAGAAGAAGAAATAAAAAGCATCCAAATTGGAAAAGAAAAATAACACTGTCATTATTTGTAGATGACATCATATTATATAGAGAGACCCTAAAGATTCCATTGAAAAATCCCTAGAACTAAAAATGAATCAGTAAAGTAGTAAGATAAAAAATTAATATTCAGAAATCAAAGGCATTTTATATGCCATAATAAACTATCAGATAGGGAAATTAAAAACACAATCACAGCCTTGACTACTGTAGCTCAGTGGATTGACCGTGGGCCTGTGAACCAAAGGGTTGCTGGTTCAATTCCCAGTCAGGGCACATGCTGGGTTGTGGGCCAGGCCCCCAGTGGGGGGAGTGCAAGAAGAAACCACACATTGATATTTCTCTCCCTCTCTTTCTCTCTCCCTTCCCTCTCTTTCTAAAAAATAATTAAATTAAATTAAAACAACACAATCACAATTGCTTCAAAGAGAATAACATACCTAGGAAAAATTTAACCAATAATGTAAAAGACCTATATTTGGAAAATTATGACACTGAAGACAGAAATTGAAGAAAGTACAAAAAAATATAAGTATATAATTTATTCATAGATAGTAATAATTAATATCATTAAAATGCTCATATTACCCAAAGCAACCTACAGATCCAATGCAATTCCTATCAAGATACCAATGGCGTATTTCACAGAACTAGAACAAATATTCCAAAAATTTATATGGAACCACAAGAGACCCCAAATAGCAGCAGCAATATTTATTAAAAAGAACAAAATTAAGGAATCATGCTACCAAATATCAAACTATATGGCAAGAGCATTGTAATCAAAAGAACATGGTACTGAACACCAAAAAACAAAAACAAAAACAAAAAAACAATCCAATTTAAAAAATGGGCAAACTACCTGAATAGATACTTCTCCAAAGAGGACAAATAGAGGCCAACAGACATATGAAAAGATGCTCAACATCACTAATCATCAGAGAAATGTAAATTCAAACCACAGTGTGATATCTCACCTTACACCTGTCAAAGCGGCTCTTATTAATAAATCAACAAACAATAAGTGTCAGTGGGGAAGTAGAGAAAAGAGAACCCTTTGATACTGTTTATAAGAATGCAAATTGGTGCATCCACTCTGAAAAACAGCTTGAAGTTACCTCAAAAACTTAAAGGTAGAACTGCCTTATGACCCAGCAATTCCACTTCTGGGAATGTATCCAAAGAAATCTGAAACACTAATTTGAAAGAATATATGCACTTCTTTGTTCACTGCAGTGTTGTTTACAATAGCCAAGATTTGGTAGCAGCCCAAGTATCATTAGTAGATGAGTAGATAAAACACCTATGGTACATTTACACAGTGGAATGCTACTTGGCTGTAAAAAATAAAAAGAAAACGAAAGAAAATTTCAACCTTTGTGACAGCATAGATGCTTTGGAGAGTATTATGCTAAGTGAAATAAGCTAGTGAGAGAAAGACAAGTACCATATGATTTCACTCATATGTGAAATCTAATAAACAAATTCAACTAACAAACAGAATAGAAACAGATTCATAGATAGAGAACAAACTGACAGCTGTGTGGTGGGTTGTGGGGTTGAGGGACTGGGCAAAAAAAGGGAAAAAAGAGAAAGAACTCATGGACATGGACAACAGTGTGGTGATTGTAGGAGGAGATTGTATGGCTGGGTAAATGGTAACAGAAAAAATACAATAAAAATAATGCAAAAAATCATTAAAAAATTTTTGATCACCAATTTACATTATCCTCACTCATGCTTTCTCAGGAATTCCAGCTTTTTCTTATTAGTAACAACACATTAAAAGAACATAAGCATCCTACTTAAATAAGAATAGTTAAATCACTCCCCCAAGCAATGGTTTCTATGAAAACAGTATCCAAAAGATCTAGGAACAACAGAGCTTATGTGGGGGTACACATTGGTTTCTCTTACAGCCTTTGTGATTCTAACCTCAATTTTTGTAGTTTAATTAATGCTATTATTTGAAAATTTCACTGTCCATCTAGCATATTAAGATGAAGGGAGCATTTTAACCTGAGTTTCCCAATGGAGGAAGGTAAAAATGCTTGAAGATCACAGGAATTGTAGAATAATAGTTAACTGAAAGCCAGATTGTCCAGATTCAAACCCTAGTTCTTCCTCTCATTAACTGTATAGCTGTGGACAAGTTACCTAACTTCTTCGTGCCTTCATTTCCTCATTTATAAAGTTAGGATAATAAGTACCTGCTTTGAAGTGTTGGATAAATTGAGCAAATGTATATAAAGTGCTTAGGACATTGCCTAACATATAGTAAGCCCTCAATAAACTTGACAATTAATAGTGAAAGGATCAAATTAACTTTTGTGGCATTTTAAGAGCTCTTACAGTGTGGTTTTCTTGGGGTTTTCATTGTAAGGTAAGAACTGAGGTTGCAGAAAAGGACTGTCTTCATTGTCACAATCCTTTGGAGGACAAGTCAGCTTACGAATAAAGAAACATAAAGATTTATTAATAATACTAGTTCCATAATAAAAAAATCAACGAAAACTATAATTAAAAACAATTTTATCAATGAGATTGAATTATTGGTGTGAAAATGAGAGAAACAAAGAAAGGAAATGAATTTCAACCAAGTGAATTTTAGTGCTGGAAATGACTTTCCACTTATTGCATAACTGTACCAAGGGCATAAACTTTAAAAGATTTCTAGCCTTGCATATCTTTAGATTCAACCATAGTTTAAGGAAACAAATGGGAAAAATATGGTTACATTTTAAAAACTGTACAATAAGAAAATAATACTTTTTAACACTAGACAAATCACTCTTATCTGACAACTTAATATTATACAAAAGTGATATAGAACCTAATACTTGTAGATAAGACAGGTTGGGAAAGAGAAGCTGATATTGGACAATTACATTGAAATGACACTTGGCAAATAGAGAACCAATGAACAACTGGAAACATTCCATTGCTGGTAATTTGATACTGCAATAAGAGGTAAATAAAATCAGAGGAAAAAATTGGGAGAAATGTGAGGAATTGCTGAAATAGAACTATGAATTTTAAATTGCTTCTATAAGTGGGAACTAATCAACAGAACAAACAAGCAACCAAAATATAACCAGAGGCACTGAAATAAAAAAACCTGACAGTAACCAGAGAGAAGGGGGAGGAGTATAACAGGGGAAACAAAGGGAAGGGTTGTCAAGGAACATGTATAAAGGGCCCATAGACAAAGCCAAATGGGGGTAGGATTAAGGGTGGCAGGTGGAGGTAGGTGGGGGAGGGGACAGCGGTGGTGGAAAAATGGAGACAACTGTACTTGAACAACAACAAATAAATTAAATAAATAAATAAATAAATAAATAAATAAATAAATAAATAAAAAGTAACTGTAGAAAATTGTTCAAACAATCTGGATTCCCAAATATTGCTTAAGAGTAATTTTGGGTGATTAATACTATGACTTTAGCAAAGGTGCATAGTCTCTACAGCTTCAAGCTTTCTTGCTTTTTGACAAAATAAAAATCCATGGGAAAATGACAAAGTTTAAGAAATCTTATGATGTTGTTTTGACTATGTTCCTGATCTGTGGTTTCTGATTTCTGAGTGGTAATTGGAGGCACACTGGACTCTTGTTCTTCAACACTTATTGTTGAATGTGATTCTTTGATCTTCCCTTATATACTTGATCTTCAGCCCACATCTCTTGCCTAGGAGAGAGAGACAATGACAACACTTCATTCAAGGACTCTTGATTGAGGGTGGGACGTGGGGATTGGTAGGGTGGGGGAGAGTGGCAAAGGGAAATGGAGACAACAGTACTTGAGCAACAATTAAAACACTTTTTAAAAATTTTGAAAAAGACCATTCATGAAGACTCAATCAGTAAAGAGTAAGTATCTGAGTTTCTTTACAATGGGTGACAATTCCCCATCTCTCAGGAGAATGTTGTCTTTGGAGCATTTCTTTATAAGGAGTCCTGTTGCCATTTGATCACCAGTTTGAAATCTATTACATGCAATTATAATATTTGTTGTTAATTTTTTAAAAGGATGAAAATAACTGGATTTAGTCACATTCAAATAATCTAAATTATGTTTCCAAAGTTCCAACTGCTTTGAATTAAATAATGTTTTTCAGGTTTGAAACAGAAATTACAAGCGCAGTATTGTATGTGTGGATTGTAGTCAAAATAGCTCAAGAAAATCTAAAAGTTAAAAATATGCAAAATAATTAAAACATCTAAATACAAAGTAGTCTTCTCTTTAGTTTATCTTCTATTGATACTTTAAATGTACATAATGCCTTTATGTTTCTGAGCAATTAATCAACTTTTTAATTGTTTATTTTTTTGCTTCCTTTAAAAAAATTAACGTAATATTTTAGAATTTAAATTTTTTTATTCTCACCTTTTTGCAATTCTTTTAATCCATGATTAGAGTTAAGACAGCTTCAAAAATGTTTCACACCTTGAATGGGTAGCATTGTTCTTATTTACAAGAGGTCTTTATTCATAGAAAATTGGTAAGAGATTTGTATATATGAGAACCCAGGGCCCAGAGTACCAAATGAGTAAATTTGTATTTTCTGCAGTTGATTACAGGGAAAGCAAGTAAAATGATTTGAAAAAATGAATAATACTAGTATGGGTTCATTCTATCCTGTGGTTCATAACTTTGTTTTAGCCAAATATTTGGAATTTGAATCAATATGATTATAAAAAGACCCTTGTTATCAGTACTATACTGAAGGTATGGAAGGAAAAGGAGGTCCCCAGGGTACAAAAGCAACTGACTGTAAAGTATGGCTCTTAGATGCTTTATGATACCACCGAGTGCATGAGGGCACATACAGAAGAGCATACACAAAAAAGTGGAGTGATGTATGTGCAAGAGCTTATAGGTTGTTGCCATGGAGGCAGCCAGTAATGGTATATAGAGGACAAACAGAACTATATGAAATATTATATAACAATAAAATATATAATTATATATAATAATCATCATCAAATTATATATACATATATATAAGTAGCCAGAAACCTATATAATCATTTCCTCTCATTGGTCATTGCTATGGAGACAACCTTTGAAAGCCCATAGAAAATGGAAATTAGGTTCTGGTTTAAACACACATATACCTTAAAAAGGTGAAGGTCAGCATAAAAACTATTAAGTCAATTTCATAAGTTGTTTGCAGAACAACAACTCACATAAAGCAAGGTTAATCTCCCTAGACATATAGAAAATATTGACATTATTTCATTAAATTTAGAGTATCATTTTTCCTACCCTGGTATTCATTCCAAAAAGTTACACAGCCTATCCAATTTTATCTCTAGGTTGTATGCCAGACCCCAACAAAACTGGATCCCATTATCAAGTCAGACTTTCAAGTTATGACTGCAATCCCCTGCTGCACAGAAAGTGCTTAAAGATATTGAAACCTTGTTTGTCAAATAGATGTATTTCAAGTTATATTAGCCCTTTGCATATTGGGTAAGTTTTTTCAGTGATGCATTGTTTTTTAAAAAGATTTTTTAAATTTATTTATTGTTAGAGGGGAAGGGAAGGAGAAAGGGAGAGAAACATCATTGTGTGGTTGCCTCTCATGCACCCCTCACTGGGGACCTGGCCTGCAACCCAGGCACATGCCCTGACTGGGAATTGAACCAGTGACCCCCCTTGTTCACAGGCCAGCACTCAACCCACTGAGCCATACCAGCCAGGGCTCAGTGACACATTATTAACAAGAATACTTGGCACTTGGTTCCAAAAGATAACTGGAAATACTTACTCTAAAGAAAATGTATATTGTAGGGAAAAAAATAAAAATGATGCCTTTTGAGAATATGGAAATAAATCACCACTACTTTACTCAGGAAGGTAACCAGCAAACTAAAAAGTTGAATAGCTTATATGTGAAAAAAATTAAAAAGACTTTTTCTTCCCATTGTATGATGGATTTATTTATTTATTCTTTTTTTATTGTTTGTGCTATTACAGTTGTTCCCACTTTTTCCCACTTTGCCCACCTCCACCCAGACCCTGCACCACCCTCCCTCAGACTGGTACCATATGGCTGTCCATGTCCACAGGTCATGCATATATGTTCTTTGGCTAGTCCCTGAACACTGTTTTATCCAGTTCCCACTCATCCTCCCTTCTGATAGCTATCAGTCCATTCCATCTATCTAGGCTTCTACTTCTGTTTTATTGATCAGTTTATTTTGTTCATTAGATTTCACCTCTAAATGAGATCCTACCGTATTTGTCTTTCACTGACTGCCTTATTTCACTTAGCATAATAATCTCCAGGTCCATCCATGCTGTTGCAAAAGGTAAGTGTTCCTTCTTTTTTATTGCCATGTAGCATACCATGGTATGAGTGTACCACAGCATTATATCCACTCATCTACAGAAGGAAATTTCTTAGATAATAAAATGGGATACAGCATATGTTTGAACTTTCTTGATACTACATATTGAGGTAGAATTGCCACTGTGGCTGAATTCTGTAACAGGTGGTATAATATGTACATTTTTAAATTTTATTTTTCAATTACATATAACATTAAATATTATTTTGTATTAGTTTCAAGTGTACAACATAGTATTTAGGCAATCATGTACTTTATAAAGTGATTCCTTTGATATTTCAAATACCCATTTGGCACCATATGTAGTTATTACAATATTATTGACTGTAACCCCTATGCTATATTTTACATTGCTATGACTATTTAACTACCAATTTGTACTTCTTAATCCTTTCTTCTTTTTCTTTCAGCCCCCCAACCTCCCACCCCTTTGGCAGCCATAGATCTCTTCTCAGTATTGCTGAGTCTGTTTCTATTTTGTTTGTTAGTTTATTTTGTTCTTTAGATTCCACATAAGAGTGAAATCATATGGTATTTGTCTTTCTCTACCTGACTCATTCGTAGGTTCATCCATACTGTTGCAAATGGTAAGATTTCATTATTTTTATGGCTGAGCAATATTTCATTATGTATGTATATATACATATATTATTGTTGTTATTATTATGCTAAGTGAAATAAGCCAGTCAGTGAAAGAGAAATACTGTACATATGTATACACATACATACATACACACACGTATATAAAATGAGGTTTATCTGGAAAAAGTTAAACAATTGTTAATATAACAAGAACAGTTTGTGTGACATCATTGTAACCTGGCAGTCAAACAGAGTGGACTGGAATGAGCATGCGTGAACAATGACAACATCACTGCACCAGTTGGTGCGGGTGGTAGACATTGTTGAGTGAGCAATGTCTACCACCTAGTACTGGGTGTCTGTCACATTCAAAATGACTGAGTAGAGCACTGAATCTGCATAAAATTTTGCATTAGGCTTGAACATTCTTCTGCAGAAATTATTTCAATGATTCAGAAAGCCTCAGGTATGAGCAACTGGTGATTGACAGCTTTATCACCACAATGTGCCTAACCATGCATCATGTCTCATGTAGAGTTTTTGGCAAAACACCAAATCACCCAGGTGACTCAACCCTCCTACAGCCCAGATTTGGTGCCCTGCAACCTCTAGCTTTTCCCAAATCTAAAATCACCTTTGAAAGGGAAGAGATATCAGACCTTCGATGGGATTCAAGAAACTCTGACAGGGCAGCTGATGGTGATTAGGAGAACTGTGAGGTCCCAAGGTGCCCGCTTTGAAGGGGACTGAGGCATCATTGTCCTGTGTACAATGTTTCTTGTGTCTTTTATCTTCTTCAATAAATGTCTCCATTTTTAATATTAAATGGCTAGATACTTTCTGGACATGCCAACCAGAAGTGGAATCACTGGGTCCTACAATAGTTCCATTTTTAATTTTTTGAGGAACCTCTATACACTTTTTAATAGTGACTTTACCAGTTTGCATTTTCACCAACAGTGCATGAAAGTTCCCTTTTCTCCACTTGTTGCCAACACATTGTTTGTTGATTTGTAAATGATAGCCATTGTCAGAAGTGTGAGGTAGTAACTCATTGTGATTTTAACGTGCATTTCTATGATTATTAGTGACATTGAGCATCTTTACATATTTCTAGTGGCCACTGGTATATCAATTTTAATTCAGTTCCTCTGCCAACATTTTAATTGGATTATTTATTTTGGTGTTGAATTTTATGAGTTTTCTGTAAATTTTCATATTAACCCTTTATAAGATGTATCACTGGTGAATATCTTCCTTCATTCAGTAGGTTGTCATTTGTAAGATAGTTTCCTTTGCTGGGTAAAACATTTTTTAGTTTGGTTTAGTTCCATTCTCCTTTTTTTTCTTTTTTGGCTTCCCTGGTCCTAGAAGACAGATAATAAAAAATATTGCTAAAAGAAATAACAGAGATTTTACTATGTTTTCTTCTAGGAGTTCTCTGGTTTCAAGTCTTACATTTAAATCTTTAATCTATTTTGACTTTTTTCTTGTATATGATGTAAGAAGGTGGTTCAGCTTTATACAGGGTCTGGCAAAAGTAATGCCTACTTCTAGGTTGTAGTGTGGTTGGTAGGGTAATAATATGGGTATAATAATTTATAGTTTTAATTTGAACATTTAACCTAAAATGTCATATGGTGTGCTTGAGTATGATATTATTATGTTACAGAATTATATTCTTATGATTTTTTAATAAGAGATTTTGTAATAAAAAGACGGCCTTATTTGTGCTGGGCCCTGTATTTTGTATGTATCTGAATGATTTTCCCAATACCTTTATTAAATAGAACATACTCATTTTATGTTCTTGCCTCCTTTGTCATATATTAATTTACCATATAAGTATAGGTTTATTTCTGGGTTCTGTATATGGTTCCATTGGTCTATGTGTCTATTTTTATCCCAGTACCCTGCTGTTTTTATTACTATGGCCTTGTAGTATAGTTTGATATCAGGTAACATGACACCTCCAATATTGTTCTTCTTTCTCAAGGTTTCTGTGACTGTTCAGTGTATTTTGTTTTTCTATATAAATTTTTTGGAATATTTGTTTTAGTGCTGTGAAACATGCCATTGGCTTGTATTGTATTTGTATTTGTAATTGTATTTGTATCTGTAATTGTACTGAATTTATAGATTGCTTTGGGTAGTAAGGAAATTTTAGTGATTATAGTTCTTGATATCCATGAGGTCAATATATGGTTCCACTTATTTGTATCATTTTCAATTTCTTTCTTCAGTGTCTTAAAATTTTCTGAATTTTACCTCCTTGGTTAAATTTATTCCTAAGTATTTATTTTATAATTGTAAATGGCATTGTTTTCTAATTTTCTCTGGCAGTTCATTATTGGTATATAAAATTCCAACTAACTTCTGAATATTTATTTTATGTTCTGCTACATTACTAAATTTATTAATCAGTTGTAGAAATTTTGGGTGGAATCTTTAGGGTTCTCTATATACATATCATGCCATCTGCAAAAAATGACAGCTTTCCTTTTCCCTTTAAAATTGGGATGTCTTTTATGTCTTTTTCTTCTTCTCTGATTATTGTGGCTAGGATTTCCAGTACTATGATAGGGGATTTTCAAGACTTGAAAAATTTTAGCTTAAGGTAAAAAGTTTTAAGTCTAGCAAGTAATGTGTATGTTAAAGCTTTTGTTTCAGAAGCTACAGATAAGGTCCATCCTGGCTCCTGGGAAAAACAGCTGATCCTCCTGGGGCACTGGCTAGAGATTACCACCTGGGGACAAACTGGAGGCTTCAGGGCCTTTTGTTTTCCAGGGGAGCAGATGACCACCCCACTCCTGGGGAACAGCTAACTGCTGAGGACAGGAATGTTGCAGCTTCTGAATCTCCAAGTCCTCACCACACCTTGTTTGTCCTCCCCCACCTCCGTTATAAAATATCTGGCCAGGAAAGAGAAGGGAAGATGATTTGTTAGGGTATGAACCCGCCATCTTCTTGGATGGCCGGCCATCCGAATAAAGTGCCCATAAAAGATTCAATTGCTGTCATTGTTTATTGGATTTGGTAGTGACAGGCAGCCCAAACGCCGGTGTCTCTTCTGGTTATAGTATGTTAAATAAAAGTGGTGAAAATGGATATCTCTTTGTTTCTGATATTTAAAAAATTGCTTTTATCTTTTCTCTTGACTATGATGTTAGCTATGGGTCTGTTATACTATTTTGAGGTATATTCCCTCTATTCCCACTTTGCTGAGTTTTTATCATAAATGGCTTTTTCTGCATCTATTGGTATGATCCTCTGATTCTTATTTTTTATTTTGTTTTATGTTGTGTATCACATTTATTGATTTGCACATATTAAAACCTGCTCAGAAATAAATCCCACTTGATCATGGTATATGATCTTTTCACTGTATTGCTGAATTTAGTTTGCTAATATTCTCTTGCAGAGTTTTGCATCGATATTCATCAGAGATATTAGCTCATAATTTTCATTCTTTGTAATGTTTTATCTGGTTTTGGAGTCAAGACAATGTTGGCCCTGTAAAATGAGCTTGAGAATTTTCCCTCCCCTTGATTTTTATGGAATAGTATGAGAAGGATAGGTGTTACTTTTTTAAATATTTGGTAAAATTCACCTGTGAAGCCATCCACTCCAGGACTTTTGTTACTTGGGAGTGTTTTAATTACTGCCTTGATCTTATTAGTTGTAATTGGTCAATTCAGACGTTTTGATTCTTCTTGATTCAGTCTTAAAAGATGGTATGTTTCTAAGAATGTATTCATTTGTTCCAGATTGTCCTATTTGTTGGCATATATAATGATTGTTCAGTTTTCTTATAATCCTTTTATTTCTGTGGTGTCAGTTGTCACTTTCATTTTTATTTTATTTATCTGGGTCCTTTCTCTTTTTTCTTGATGAGTCTTGTTAAAGTTTATTATTCTTGTTTATCTTTACAAAAAACCTGCTCTTAGTTTCATTAATGTTGTATTTTTTTTAGACCCTATGCCATTTGTACTCCGATATTATATCTTTCCTTCCACTTACTTTGGGTTCCGTTTGTTGTTCTTGTTCTAGTTCCTTCAGATGTAAGGTTAGATTGCTAATTGGATATTTTGCTTGTTTCTGAGGTATGCCTTTATTGCTATGAATTTTCTTGTTTTAAGTATATTTTATTGATTATGCTATTATAGTTGTGCAATTTCTTTCCCTTTATCTCCCTTCACCTTGCACCTCCCCACCCTCCAGCATTCCCCATTACTTAATTCATATCTATGAGTTGTACACATAAGTTCTTTAGCTTCCTCATTTCCCTTACTAGCCTTAACCTCTCCCTGTCTATTTTGTGCCTACCAATTATGTTCCTTATTCCCTGTACTTTTCTCCCATTTAACCCCTGACTCCCCACTGATAATCCTCCAAGTGATCTCCATTTCTGTGATTCTGTTCCTGTTCTAGTCATTTGCTTAGTTCTTGTTTTGTTTTTGTTTTTTTCAGTTCAGTTGTTGACAGTTGTGAGTTTGCTGTCATTTAACTGTTCATAGTTTTTGATCTTCTTCTTTCTCTTAGATAAGTGCCTTTAACATCTCATATCATAAGGGCTTGGTGATAATGAAGTCCTTTAACTTTACCTTCTCTGGGAGGCAATTTATCTGCCCTTCCATTCTCAATGATAGCTTTGCTGGATAGAGTAATCTTGGATGTAAGTCCTTACCTTTCATGACTTCAAATACTTCTTTCCAGCCCCTTCTTGCCTGTAAGGTTTCTTTTGAGAAATCAGCTGATAGTCTTATAGGAACTCCTTCGTAGATAACTTTATCTACAAAGATATCTACAAAGTGGCAATTGTTCCTCTTGGTTTATCTGCACGCAAATGTGGGACTGCCTGGTACACCAGCTGCCACTTTGCCGCAGGTCCTTCTGACCCCACTGCCCATCTCTGCCCCTCTTACCAGTCTAGATGACTGTTTCTTCTTTAATTCCTTAGTTGTCAGACTTCCATACAATTTGATTTTTCTGGCAGTTCTGATAATTATTTTTTAAATTTGTTGTTGTCCTTTTGGTTGTGCGAGGAGGCAAAGTGTTTCTACCTATGCCTCCATCTTGGCCAGAAGTCTCATTTCTGCAGTTTTAATTAACCTTGGTCAACCATGGTCCAAAAAAATTAAATGGAAAATTCCAGAAATAAATAATTCATATGTTTTAAATTACACAATATTCTGAGATGTAATGAAATTTTGAGCCATCCTGCTCCACTTGCCCAGAACATGAATCATCCCATTATCCAGTGTTTTCATCCTGTATATATTACCTGCCTGTTAGTCACATAGTAGCCATCTCAGTTATCAAATTGACTGTCATGATATCTCAGTGCTTGGTCAAGTAAACCTTATTTTGCTAAATAATTGCCTAAACCACAAGAATTGCGATGCTGACAATTCAAATATGCCAAAGAGAAGCTTTAAAGTGCTTCCGTTAAGTGAAAAAATACATATATATAGAAAAAAAAACAGTATAAATATAGCTTGGTACAATCCAAGATCCAAGTTTCAGGCATCCATTAGGGGTCTTGGAATGTATCTACTGAGGATAAGGGAAGATACTGTATTATATTTCAGCAATAAAAATAGCAGTCTCAAACACATTCCTAACACATTCCTAAAAATGTGTTATCCAAATCAGTAAAAATGATAAAACAAAATGGATGAAAAAAAGACATAAATGAATTAAAAGTTTACCTAAGATGATGACTGAAAAAATGTTCAACCTCACCAGAATTCAAATATGTGAAATAAAATATTTTAGTACATTGTAGTTAAAATGAATTGAATAAATAATATTTTGAAGATTACAAAATTGAGAACAAATGATAAAATGAAAATAATATATTTTAAATATTAAATTAAGAGCAAAATTTTAAAAAGTACAAATACTTGGGTAAAATTTGAAAGCATCTTTATTAAATTTATAACAATTGTTGATCTTAATCCAATACGTTATTAAGCTGTACAATTATGAATTCTAGTCCAATTCTTCTGTTTCCTATATATTCAAACACAATGTTTGCTTCTCAAGTTTTGGAAGTCTAGGTTTTCTCAATCCCTGAAGTTAAAATTTTACTGTACTATTTCTCATTGTAATAGATCTTAGCTTACCTTTGACTTAGCTAGTGAAATAATTTCTTAGAAATTTAAATCCCTTTGCTTCAGAGTTTTAACTTTTCCTTCCTTATGCTAGCATAGGTAGCTAGATATTAATAAATGAAGGAAGGAAAGGAAATCAGACATCCTTAAGCATAATAAACCAGGGAGTTGAACTGGACAATGAGCCAACTTGCTTCACTAGGAAGTTACAGCTTCACACACTCTCCCAGGGTATTCTCCCCACTCAGGACTTAACTACCTGAAGTGGGCAGGAAGGATGATTATTGGGGGAGGAATAAAAACAGCAGGAGAAATTCCTCCACTGGGCACATGCCCAATAGAAGATGGTCAAAGAGAGATGCTTCCACTTTGAGGCATGCACAGTAGAAGCCAAGATGGCAATCATAGAGGCTTACCAGTCTAGTCTTGGAAGAGAATCAGATTGGGTAAGTGATAAAGAACCCAAGAAGATCTAGGAAATGGATTGGTTAGGGTGTAGATCCAGCATCAGCCCACAAAAGATTAGAAAATTGATTGGCTAGTTTGAAAGGGTGCCTTGTCCTTCCCAAGCCAGAGACAATATTACTCAGGCTTAACAAAGAGTCTCTCTTCCTTTCCCTCTCTCAGTGACACACACTTGCTCCCTGCTTTGTTCATGCTTTCTTTCTCTACAGCAACCCTAATACCCTTAACAGCAGCCTGCTGACCTGCTTGTGTGGACTCCAAGTGACCCTGGTCTCAATGCCTTGTAGAGTACAGCTGGGAAAACAGATTAAGCTAGCCAGATCAGGACAGAGACATGAACTGAATAAATGGCACAGAATGTCTGGAAAGTGTACCTATTTCTGGGCCCGATGAAGCCAATGCTCAACTTTTTGATAGCAGGACAGACAGAAATGAGACAGTGGGAACCCAGGTGCAGTCCTTTGATTTTGCTTCTACAATAAAACCTTATCACGCCCCCAACCTCCCATATGTGGATCCCTGAAATGCTTTCCTTACAATTCCATGAAAGGGCCTCATTTTCACCAGCAACACTTACAGGATTTGACAGAGAGAGACCAAAGTTGAATATGCCCTATATTTCCCAGTGGAATTTCAAATCAGCAGCAAAATTTCCCTTTCTGACCGTGGGTTTTATTTTATTTTATTTTATTTTACTTATTTTATTTATTTTATTTTTTTTTATGCCCATCTTCTCCCCTTTTGCAGCCAAGGCTTATTTAAATCCAAATTTGCACTGTATACTTTGGTTTACATTGCGTTTTCCCTTGCTAATGTGCATAGCAAGCTTTAGTTTACCTATAAATCTACTTGTTTTGTTCTTGTTGTTATTTAAGAGGATATATATTAATATTTTTTATTTCAAAACAGACTATAACATACATTTGAACAAATGTAAAAATGTTTCTTTCTATATATCAACTAAATAGTCCTCACAGTTGCTCAAAAAAAATGCAGATATAATCTACTTCAATGTGTTTCTCTCTTTTTGTTTGTTTAAGATGAAAAGTTTATTTGCTCAATGCACCAAAGGGATGCAAGCACTGTCATGACAAATATACAGAAACATGCAGATCAACATAAAACAGTAATTTAGGAGGAAGGGAAATCTCTTTAAATGTTATGACACCATACTTCCAAGAAGAATCTTTTCTTCAGTTAATTATACATTTCAATAAAATAAAGGATAATGGATTAAGTGAAAGTTAGCTTGTGAATTTTTCTTAAAGATAAAATTCCAACTCTATTAATGCATGCCAGTTAAATGCCATAACTAAATTTCCAAATAAGTGCAAAAGGAGTGAATGGGTTTTTTTAGTTTGCTTGTGTGGTTGGTTGGTTGGGTGTGTGTGTGTGTGTGTGGTTTTTCTTTTTTCTTTTTTTTTTTGTTTCAACAGCCCAGAGAAAAATTGTTACTACAAAATGACTACCTGCTGTAGGCAAACAGCAGGCAGACTGATAAGACTGACTCATCTAGAACTGCACTAAATTTCAGTCTCAGTGCTCATCATTGCGCTAAATGCTCATCATTATTATGGCACATTTTGGTCCATGACATAGTATTATGCCAAGACAGAGTCCAATTCCCAATTTGTTACAGATACACATAGATTACTGTTGCTTCTTGTGTGTGTGTGTGTGTGTGTGTGTGCGCGCATATTTTTTAAGCCAGTACACTTCCACATACAAAGGCAGGTTTTTTTCCCAGGAGGAATTTATGGGAAATAATCTGGGGTGCGCTGGGTAACATGAAGCTCTCCCTGACAAGGTGCTGGGTCAAACTGAAGGAAGAAATATTTTAAAGTGTCACCTAATTCCATGATAGCAGCCTGGTTCTCACAACAATAACAGTACCTGGGTGTACTGAAAATGGTCATCACATTCCAATCATGACTCCAATTATATACCTCTCAATTACAAGCTGCTGAGCACAAGAAACCAGTGTGAAACCACTGGCATGATTAAATGTTTCAGAAATGTTTTGTCCAAATATGTAGCCAGCACCCTATGGTGAAATACCCCATCCATCATGATCATATGGATCTGACCATACCAAATCACACACTGGGCCCTCATGTGGAACTTCTTGTAAACGATCAAGCGCTCTTATATGATCCAGTGTATCTATGGATGGAGAGAGGCCACCACAGAGACAGAATATCCGTCCATCTACAAGCTATAAGTGGAAGATAATCAAATAGATCTGTAAAATATCTGCAGATATTGACATTTCGTACTTTTGTAGGCATTCATCATAAAAGCCATATAATTGGGAAATGTGTCGGTTTTTGTGGTTTCCTCTCAATATTGAAATGGATTCTGGATAACGCACCTTTAATGCTACAAGAAGAGTCACAGTCTCCACTGAATAACAACCTGTCCTTACGGTTGCCCATGAACAGATAGTTTGTATCTGGTGATTTTCCTCCAATTCTAAAGAGTTCTGTAAGATCACAGAATTCACCATGAACATCTCCACAGATAGTAACAGGACAACGAACCTCTTGCACATTTGATTCTTCCGTTAAAATTTCCTTAGCCTTCTCGCATAGCGTCCGCATTTCATTCTCTCTTAGCTGTTTACACTCATTCAGGTGCTTGACCCACTGTTCCAGCTCTTTACTGAATGCCTTGTCGTCCAGGGCGACCCAATCCCCTTCCTCCCTCCCCACCCCCATCTACCCTCTGCTCCTGCGCCGCTCCCCGCTCCGGCCACCACCACCACCAGCTCCTAGTGGGAGAAGCAGCAGCTGGGGAGCGCAGTGGGGGGGCCCCACAGCCCACCCAAGCCCAGCTGACTGCTCTGGACATGCAGCCTCCAGGAAACCCTGAGCCGTCCTTACCCGCCGGGTCACGCTCCAGGGGAGTGAGGACGTGGAGTGACTGCAGCGCTGGGATTCAGTGCACTTCCCATCCGACAAGGACCACCCGCCTCCACCACCTCCCTCCCATCCGCCCTCCCGCTGGCGGGCTTCTCCCAAAGTTTTTTCTGATTCAGTGCTCCTAGAAAACAAATTTTAATCAGAATCCCATCATATTATTTAATTATATAATTATATTAAGGTTTCAATAAAATAGTGCTCCATATTTAGAAACATAAACTATTTGTTATCCCAAACAAACATACAGATAATTTCAGTGGTTAAAAATAAACTATTTTCAGTAACTAAATTAGTTTTAAAATTCCTAGACAGTATCTAATTGTAAAATTAAAGATTCTAAAAATAGTAAGTAAACTTGCTATATTCTGCATTTTTGGTTAAAATATTTATTTTGATGTTTTCCTTTATTCATCAGGGGAAAAAATCTAATTTTCTTACAATAGGGAAAATATTACTTCTCCAACCTCATTTACTGCTAACCCTTCCTTCTCTGACCACTGCCTGAAATACTCTTTGTATTTTTTTTAATCCATCTGCCTGAGATACTATTTTTTTCATATTTTTCAGCTTGATAATCTTTTTTTCAAGACCAACTCAAAGGTCCTGTATGATCACCCTAGGCCTTCCTCAACATTTCTTTCTAAACACTTAGACTCTTTTATAGTAGGTTATCTCAAATATGTTCATATCTCCTTCTATACTGTAAGATCTTTAAGGGCAAGTATTATGTTGTGTTTATCTTTATTTTTCAGGTTCTGGAAAAGTAGCTGGAACAAAATAAATGTCTATAAACATTTAATGAAAACATAAACTGATATTGAGATTACAACCATAGGAAAAAAGGTAAGACCTAGAAGGTAAACAAAATAGTTTTTCCTCTGAAACAGGAGGAAAGGAAATGATAAACATGTGGTATGTATTTTTCCTTCATGAAAAAACTTTCTCCATTTCAAAGGTGGGATTTAAAAAAAAAGTTGGGAAGAAAACTGGTTTAAATAGTTATGAATTTGTGTCCAAGGCATTCGTATATTTAATTTGGCCAAAGTACAAATGTGAATAATTTAACAAGATATTCTCCAATGAACCAGAAACATACCCAAAGGAATATGATTCAGAAATGTAGAGAATTGCTTAATGGGGTGATTAACATTAGAGCAGGCTGTTCTGAGAAAGAGTACATTCAGATCAATCCCATTTTAGGACCATGGTTGAGCAACAACCATGTAAAATCTTAAATGCCTGCAATATCCAAATACAGGTGTTTTTTCCTTCAAACGTACTGAGTAGAGTTTTCACTTTGGTTGAAACATGGGTAGGCCAGAAAGATTTTAGAAAAACTAGTTCTTATTCCTCAAGCTAATCAGAAGCCATTTTCCAACACCAGCAATTGTAAAACTGTGAACATGCTCTAATCAAACGAAGCAGAGTGTGAGAGTGAACACATACAGAATCTTATATATGTTCATTTCTCCAGATCCTTCAGAATTTTCTCTCTTCTGTAAACCAATCTGTCTTCAAGTGTATTATTAGGCTCTGGGTTTTTTTTACATCTAATCAAATTTTAAAATTTCTAGGTCCAATCTTCCAACTTTGACAAATAAAATGCCCATAGATTTGCTAATTTAATCAACCATTGACAGTTTTAGTGATTTAGGTCTTAGAATTTCACCTTATTTTTCCTAGGGCTAAGATCATCTCATTCTACCTTCAGTTAGTACACTGCTTCTAATTCTGAGTGCATTAATTGTATCTGTACAAGCTGAATGTTATAAGCCTTTGCAAAAACTACAGTTAGACAATAATAAAGCTGTTAGACAGCTCTTGTAACCATTAACCACAATCAATAAACTGCATTCTTGCAGAATGGGCAGATTTTCAAAAAATTTGATATTACCCAAGTTAGGCAGCTTGTTTAGCAAGTAGAGACATCCAGTCAAAATTAATTGAGGTCATTAATTCCAATATTTATTTGTTTAGCATGAATTTTCTAACTGTTGGAATTTTCTGCTGTATCCTGGAGACAATGCTTTCTGATGCTACAGATAAGTAACAGGCTTTTATGGTATATTAGCTGTAAGAGCTACAGAAGAGAAGTTCTTTGAGAGTCCTATGTTATTTCATCTGGAGGTATCCTTGATCCTCTCCTTTTTACACAATCCAAAGACAATCTTTGGGCAAACCTAATGGCCCTGAATTCAAAACACAGGGCTTGGCAAAAGTAGGTTTGCAATTATGAGTAAGCAAAACAGAGTTTACTCTTGTATTATTTATTTATTTATTTAAAATTTATTTAATATTTTTAGAGAAAGGGGGAGGGAGGGAGAAAGGGAGAGAAACATCAATGTGCAAGAGAAACACTGACTAGTTGCTTCTCACACATGACCCCAACCAGGGAACAGGCCCGCAACCCAGGCATATGCTCCAAGCAAGAATTGAACTGGTGACCTTTCACTTTGCAGTATGACACCCAACCAACTCAGCCACACTGGTCAGATCTCTTGTTTTTATCAGTTAAATATTGTATTATTTATTTGTATTATTTCCACACAAAAAAACTGTTAACCTTCTTTTACCCATCATTGTACATTCAGAACCTGACCATTTCTTATGCCCTGCAAACCAACTCCACCACAGTGCTTGGATTGCTCCAGGCCACCATGTATTATTACATTTTGAATTATTACAATTGTCTTCAAACTGCTCTGTTTATGTCCCTTCTTCCCTGTAGTCTACCCTTAACACAGAAGCCACAGATGTCATTTAAAAACATTAAATGGTGTTGGGAGATATGAACAACTACATACAAAGAAATGAAACTAGACCACCAACTTACACCATATACCCAAATAAACTCAAGATGGATAAAAGACTTAAACATAAGTCATGACACCATAAAAGTCGTAGAGGAAAACATAGGCAAGAAAATTTCAGATACCCCACACAGCGATATTTTCACTGATAAATCCTCTAGGGCAAGGGATATAAAGGAAAGAAGAAACAAGTGGGACTACATCAAACTAAAAACCTTCTGCATGGCTAAAGAAAACATCAACAAAATGGAAAAGGAACCAACATAAGGGAAAACATATTTGTCGATGATACCTCAGACACAGGTTTGAGCTCCAAAATATGTAAAGAACACACACAACTCCACACTGGAAAGACAAACAATCCAATTAAAAAATGGATAAAGGATCTGAAGAGACATTTCTCCAAGGAGGACATATAGAGAGGGCCCAAAACACATGAAAAAATGCACAACATCACTAGTTATTAGAGAGATGCAAATTAAACACACTATGAGATACCACTTCACACCAGTGAGAATGACCATCATTAATAAATGAAAAAACAAGTGCTTGTGAGTTTGTGGATAAAATGGAATCCTAGTGCACTGTTGGTGGGAATGAAGACTGGTGCAGCCACTGTAGAAAACAGTATGGAATTTCCTCAAAAAACTGAAGATGGAACTGCCTTTCGATCCAGCAATCCCACTATTGGGACTATACTGTAAGAATCATGAAACAACAATTCAAAAGAACCTGTGGAGCCAAATGTTCATAGCAGCATTATTTACAATAGCCATGTGTTGGAAACAGTGTAAGTGCCCATCATTATTAAATGAGTGGATCAAAATATTGTGGTACATTTACACAATGGAATACTAGCCAGCAGAGAGAAGGGACTCCTACCCTCACCACAACATGGATGAAACTGGAGAGTATTATGCTAAGTGAAATAAGCCAAATAAGCCAGGCAGTGAAAGTCAAATACCATATGATCTCACCTATACGTGGAACCTAATCAACAAAACAAGCAAATGAGCAAAATAGAACCACAGACTTAGAAATACAGAACATTCTGACAGTGACCAGAGGGAAGAGCAGTTGGGTATAAAGGGGGAAAAAAGAGAAAGGGGAAAGCAAGAGAACGCAAATACAAGACTCATGGGAATGGACAATGGTGGGGATTGAATGTGGGACTGGGGAGAATGGGGTAGGGAAGAGCAGTGGGGAAAAAGTTGGGGCAATTGTAACTGAACAATAAAAAAAACTTGTCTGCTCTCCTTTTTTCAAATCATCTCTTCAGTGAGGCTATATGACCACCCTACTTTAAGTGAAAACTTTACTCTCTTCCTGGCACTATTGATGTTACTTATCTTGTTCTACGTTCGTTTTCTCCTAGTGCTTATTATCCTGTAGTAAACTAAATAACTAGCTTCTTTGTTATGCTTATTATTTATTGCTTGCCCACCATCTCTAAAACATAAGCTCTTTAAAAGCATATATCTTTGTCTGTTTTGTGCAGTGATATATCCCAATCACCTAGGACACTGTCTGGCACAAAGTAAGTATGTAACAAATATTTGTGAGTGAAAAGATTAATGAATTTCTAATAAAGAAATATTCCTGTTATCAGATGATTGGTTAAGGATTTAGAGTTCAGATGCACATAATAGAAACATGACCATTATGACTTATATAGGAGTTAATTTTCTTGGTGTAAAGTAGGCAGTCCTAGTTAGTACCGTATTGCACTTACCTTTCAACCAACGACCTTAGCAGGGGGTTCCTTCCTCATGTCCTCAATAAAGCTGCTTCACTTTCAGGTACTGTCTGCTGAGTCTGTACCTTTCTTGGATTTTCTGTCTAATGATTTTTTATTGCATCTCATTGGCCAGAACTAAAATACATGATAATTGTACCACAAAGAAAATTGTGAAGTGCCCATTTTAAATTTTTTTTCCTTTTTATTGAATTCATTGGGATGACACCAGTTAACAAATTATACAGGTTTCAGGTGCATGATTCTACAACACATCATCTGTACTCTGTATTTTGTGTTCACCACCCCAAGTCAAGTCTTATTCCATCACCACTTATCCCCTACACACCTCGCTCTACCACCCTCCACCTTTCTCCCCTGGGTAATCACCACACTGTTTTCCATGTCCATGAATGTTTCTCATTTATTTCTTTTTAGATCAATCTCTCCACTTTCTCCCTTACCAGACACCCACTCAGACAGCTGTCAGTCTTCTTTCTGTTTATGAGTCTGTCATTATTTTGCCTGGTAGTTTAGTTTGTTCATTACATTCCACATATGAATGAAATCATATGATACTTGTCTTTTTCCCACTGTCCTATTTCACTCAGTTTAATTCTCTTCAGGTCCATTCATGCTGTATCAAAAATTAAGATTTTCTTCTTTTTTATGATTGAGTAGTATTTCATGATGTAAATGTACCACAGATTTTTTATCCACTCATCTACTGATGGAGAGCTGGACTGCTTCCAAATCTTGGCTATTGTAAATAATGCTGCAATGACCATAGGGGTGCTGAGCCATAAGGCAGTTCCATTTTTTAATTTTGTGAGGTTACTCCATACACTTTCCACAATGGCTGCACCAATCTGCATTCCCACCAGTAGTGCACAAGGGCTCCCTTTTCTCCAAATCCTTGCCAACACTTGTTTATTGATTTATTGATGATAGCCATTCTAACAGGTGTGAGGTGATATCTCAGAGTGTTTTTTAAAAATTTATTTTATTGTTGTTCAATTACAGTTGTCTCCATTTTCACCCCACCACACCTCCACCTGACCCATCCCTGCCTCCCACCCTCAAACTTACCCACTTTTGGCTTTGCCCATATGTGCTTTATACATGTTCCTTGATGGCCCTTCCTCTATTATCCTTCTCCCTCCTCCTCTCTGGTTACTGTCAGTTTGTTCTTTATTTCAGTGTCTCTGGGTGTATTTTGCTTGCTTGTTTTGTTGATTAGGTTCCACTTTGCCTTTCACCGCCTGACTTATTTCATTTAGCACAGTGCTCTCCAGTTCCATCCATGCTGTTGCAAGGAGTAGGAGTTCCTTCTTTCTTTCTGCTGTGTAGTATTCCATTGTATAAATGTTCCATAGTTTCTTGATCCACTCATTTAATGATATGGGCACTGAGGTTGCTTCCAACACTTTGGCTATTGTAAGTTGTTCATAGCAACGAACACTGAAATGCATAGGTTCTTCTGAATTGGTGTTTCAGGATCCGAAGGTTTTAATTTGCATTTCCCTGATGACTAGTGACAGTGAGCATCTTTTCATATGCTTATTAGCCATCTGTATATCCTTTTTGTAGAACTGTCTATTCAGGTCCTTTGTTCATTTATAACTGGATTTTTTTGGTATAGTTTCTTTATAGATTTTGGATATTAACCCCTTATCAGATGTAATGGCAAACGTTTTCCCACTGGTTGTCTTCTCACTTTGTTGATGGTTTCCTTTGCTATGCAAACATTTTTTAGTTTGATGTAGTCAATTTGTTTACTTTTTTCTTTTGTTTTCTTTGTCTGTGGAGATATATCAGAAGAAAATTGCTGTAAGAAATGTATGAGATTTTGCTCCTATGTGTTTTCTTCTAGAATTTTTATGGTTTCAGGACTTACACTTAAATCCTTAGTTTATTTTGAGTTTATTGTTGTGTATGGTGTAAGAAGGTCATCTAGTTTCATATTTTGCAACTATTTGTCTAATATTCCCAATGCAATTTATTGAATAGACTATCTTTATCTTATTGTATGTTTTTGCCTCCTTTGTCAAATATTAATTGACTATAATTTCCATGCTCTCTATTTGTTCCCACTGACTTATACATCTGTTTTAATGCTAGTACCATACTGTTTTGATTACTATGGTCTTGTAGTATAGTTTGATATCAGGTACCATGATTCCTCCAATTCCCCAAACTCTATTCTCCTTGCTCAGGAACAGTGTGTCTATTCAGGGTATTTTGTGGTTCCACATATATTTTTGGAATATTTCTTCCACTTCTGTGAAATACAATATTGGTATCTTGATAGGAATTATGTTAAATCTATTGATTGCTTTGGGTAGTATGGACATTTTAATGATGTTAATTCTTCATATTCATGAACACGACATATGCTTCCACTTATTTGTATCTTTTTCAATTTTTTTCAGTATCTTAAAATGTTATGAGTACAGTTCTTTTACATCCTTGACTAAAATTTATTTATTTATGAATGTAAATTTTTTTTAGTTTCCAATTTCTGATAGTTCATTATTAGTGTATAAAAATGAAACTAATTTCTGGATATTTATTTTGTATCCTGCTACCTTACTAAATTAACTTATCATTTCTAGTAGTTTTATGGTGGAATCTTTAGGGTTCTTTACACACAGTATCATGTCGTGTGCAATTAATGACAGCTTTACTTCTTCCCAATCTGGATGTCTTTTATTTCTTCTTCTTGTCTCATTGCTGTGGCTAAGTCTTCCAATACTGTTTTGAATAACAGTGTTGAAAGCAGACATCTCTGTCTTGTTCCCAATCTTAAAGGAAGCACTCATAGTTTTCCCCTGAGAATCTAAACTATTTCCATCTAAACTATGACTAAAACTGGATAAAAAAAAACAGCAATAAATCAGCATTATTGTACACCATATAATGTAACACTCTGTAAGTAAAATATCACACATTGCTATCATAATATCATATAAAATCAATTATAGCATTGACTCTTAAAGGGTTATAGATTCTTATGATATAATGTTTCTATTAGCAACACTAGCAATATAGTCATAAGATCTAAACTGGAAAAACTACAAACAGCCTCCCTTGTTAAGAGAAATGCAAGAATGATAGTGAAAGATTCCTTACTCTGTTGGTCCAATGTTTTTATTTTAGTGATTTTTACTTCTGATATACTTTTACATGGCACATCTGACATTATATGAAATCAAAATATGTTTGATGCTACATTTTGAAATACAAAGATTGAGATAGTCCATTTCACTATCAGGTTTTCCATGTCCCTAAAGAGTTTCAGAATCATTCAGGAAATCTTAAAAATCAAGTCCTTTTTATTTGTGAACATAAACCATCTCAAAATATAAAGAAAAAGAAGGACAGTAAGAGACAGTTTAAGGAAAAATAGTACATAGTCAAAGAGTTCTAAATAGTTATTGGTTATAAAAATTAATAATTAATGACATAAGTTTAGGAATAGTCAAGAGGTTTTCAATATTGATGTATTAAACTACTCAGGCTGCCATAGCAAAGTACCACAGACAAGATGACTTAGTTAACAGAAATTTATTTTCTGAAAAAAGAAGTCCATGATCAAGGTGCTGGCAAATTTAGTTTCAGGTGAGAGCCCTCTTTCTGGCTTGCAGACGACTATGTTCTTTATGTATATTCATATGGTGTTTTCACTGTGTGAGTATATAAAGAAGGAAAAAGAGAGGGAGCAGGCTCTAGTGTCTCTTCTGCTTCTTATAATTGCACCAGCCTTATTAGAGTTGGGGTCTACCCTTATGACCTCATTTAGCCTTAATTACCTCCATAAAGACTGTATTTCCAAATATAGTCACATTGGGGGTTAGGGCTTTAGCACAGAATTTGTATAAGGAATTTTATTGTTAATTAGCAGAAACATCTCAGCATTCTCATATTATGATTTTATTCTTTACTCTTAGGAAAAACAGTACAATCTCACTAAAGCATATACTTGTGTTTTTTATTTCCTATCAACTTGGGCAATTGCTTCCTACACAAAACCTAGTCTCCTATTAACTGGTTTATTACTTTGAGTTAGAAGCTTAGAAACATTTTCAAACTGAAATCACTCAAGTGTCCTGAAAAGAAATTACTTTGAAGATGCTGACACACCTGTAAGCCAAGATATTCTTTGAATCAAATTCATTGTTTTACAGATCCAACTTATCCCTTGTCAAATTCCTATTTTCACAAGTTTTCTTCCCTCATTGTCATGGTACATTTATTAATCTCTGAGTCATAATAGTGGCAAACATACAGAGCATTAAAAGACAAATTTGGTCAATGTGTTCACGACAACTCTATCTGTGTTGATAGAGCTAATGTGGTTCAGAAAAGGAATACTAATAAAGGTTCTCTAGTTCTCTCCCCAGTTGAAGACAATTTGGTTAATAAACCCTTGTACTTATTATTTCCATTCTAACTAGCTTTACATTTGCATTTTCTAGGTATATGAGACTGATCCTCAATATACTAAAAAACTTTGCTTCTTTGAATCAGTGAGAAAGGCCAAAAGGTGTGAAGTAGAAAACAATTAAAAAGTAATAAAATAAATGAACTGAACTCATTAGCCTAATCAGGAATTTAAATTCTTCTTTGGGAGTACAGGTAGTCATCTGAAATAGAATTTTTAAAGCATCTATATAAGTTCAAGACATACATCACTTCAAGTGGAATAATAGCTCCTAAAAAAACTAACTAAAGTGCTTATTATAAAACCACCCTATCTATCAAACACTTATTCAGCACATATTACATGTGACATAGAGATATGGGCCTTGATTTATGTCCTTAATGGCCATATTGTGGGTTGAAGAGACAGGATGTGCTATCTACTGAAAAGTAAATAATACTATAAAATAGCATATTTTGATAAGAAAGTGAGCAGTACAGATAATAAGAACTATCAAATTTCAAAAAAAGAGCTACTATACCAATATAAAATAATTAGAAAAATTTCACGAAGGCAGTGTTACTTGTGCTGGACATAGATTAGCAAAACATCATGGGGAAGGCATTATAGTTAACTAATTTAAGCAATGATTCAGAGGACTTTGATTTGCTCAAGGTACCTTAGACCAATTTAGTCTAAAAAAGGCCTGGAAGTATCTTGTGTGTTTGCGGGAGTTTAACCATCATGTAACACGTTTTACTACTTTAAAACAACCAAGCTATGAGAGGTTATATATAGAACTGGGTGCTCAGCTTCCAGCTGAAACTCACAGCAACAACATGCCAGAAGTGTGAGTGAGACAATCTTTGAAACGGTCACCTAGAATTGCTTGAGCAACTCTCCTGATGCCATGGCTGAGCCTTTAGTATATTTCAGAATTTTGAGCAGATTTTTGATACTACTGTTTATTTTTCAGTTAGAGTTGACATTCAATATTTTATTAGTTTTAGATGTTCATTATAGGTATTAGACATTTATATAACTTACAAAGTGATTACCCCAATAAGTCTTGTACCCTACCAGCCCCATTACATAGTTACTACAGTATTATTGACTATATTCCTTATGCTGTGCAGTATACCTCCATGGCCATATTGTAACTGCCAGTGTGTACTTCATAATCCCTTTACCTTTTCTACCCAGCCTCTCCCCTCATTCTCCCTCCTACCTGGCAACTGTAAGTTTGTTCTCAGTATCTTATGAGTTTGTTTATATTTTTTGTTTATTTTGTTTTTTAAGTTCCACATGTAAGTGCAATCATGTGGTAATTGCCTTTCTCTGTCTAGCTTATTTCACTTAGCATAATACCCTCTAGGCCCATCCATGCTGTTGCAAATAGTAAGATTTCATTTTTATGGCCAAGTAGTATTCCATTATACATATGTAGCATATCTCTTTTTTTACATTGTTGTTCAACCTCTTTCATCCAATCATTTATTGATGAGCACTAAAGATGCTTACATATACTGGCTATTTTAAATAATGTTGCAATGAACACAGGAAAGCACATATATTTTCAAATTAGTGTTTTCATTTCTTCAGCTAAATACCCACAAGTGGGATTATTGGTCAATCTGGAAGTCCTATTTTTAATTTGTTGAGTAACCTCCACATTGTTTTTCTAAGTGGCTTTACCAATTTGCAATCACACCAAAACAGCACAACAGTTCCCTTTACTTCTCATCCTGCCCAACGCTTGTTTTTAGATTTACTGATGACAACCATTCTGACAGGTGTGACTTGGTATCTCATTATGGTTTTAATTTGCATTTCTCTGTAATTAGTGATGTTGACTATCTTTTTATATGTCAGTTGGGCACCTGTATGTCCCCTGTGAAAAAATGTCTATTCAGGTCTTCGGGCCCATTTTTTAATCAGATTTTTTTTGGTGATAAGTTGGATAAGTTCCTTACATATTTTGGATATTAACACCTCAGTGAATGTATCATTCAGTAGATTCTCTTTTTGTTTTGTTGATGGTTTACTTTGCTGTGTGAAAACTTTTTAAATTGATGTAGTTTCACTTTTTTTTGTTTCCCTTGCCTGAGGAATTATATAAAAAGCATATTACTAAGAGAAATGTCAGAGATTTTTACTTCTTATGTTTTATGCTATGAGTTTTTTTGGTGTTGAGTTTCACATTTAAGTCTATAATTCTTTTTTATTTTATGCAGAAATATGGTATAAGAGTATGATCTAGTTTCAATTTTTGCATGTACCTGTCCAGTTTTCCCAAAATCATTTATTAAATAGACTGTCTTTAGGAGGATCTAAGATGGTGATAGAGCAGGTGGAAGTTGCAATGTCCTCCTGCTTGGACCAAACTGTAATAACAACTATATTATAGAAAAATCATCCTAATAACCAACTGGAGATTAACTGGCATATAACCAAGGACTTACAGAAGAAACTACACCATTGTATCAATACTTGTAGAAAGTGTGGATGCATGAGAGGGCTCCCTGGGCTCCCACTGGTGGCCATTGAAGTTCCAGAGGGGTACTTCAGCAGCTGGGGGGGAGGGTTCCTCAAGAGTAGTGTATAGTGTAAACCCTAAATCAGGTCACCCAGTCTAGACCACCAGAACCAGGAAAGGTGCCCACATAGCATCCAGCTTTGAAGAGCAAGGTGCAGATACCCTCTTAAAGGGCCAATGCATACAATTTCATTTGCAGCCACCTACCCTTGGCTCGAAGAGAAGGCAGAGTGGACTAGAGCTGTGTGAGGAGAGTCTGGGGTTGGTGGCTCTGGGGAGAGAGATGAAGGGTAACCTGCCAGGATCCCTGTGCTCAGTCATTCCCCATGCTGCAGAAGCAATCTTTCTTTGGCAGAGCACTCCCCTCCATGTGGCATCAGCTTGGGAGGAAGCCACAGACCCACTTACAGGAATACCTCTCACCCTACCCTGTAGAGTATAAGCCTTGCTGAGCAGTATAGCCAGAGGATCTTTCAGTGATTGAGATTAACAGACAGCCTGTAAGTGGAGGCAGATCTTAGGGAGCTTTGATACTTATGCTGACCTTTCTCATAGCTTGGTACTTGTAAAAAGCCAGCCTTGGTGTACAGTTTTGTCCTGAGTCAAGCACCCAAGCCAAGCAGAGGGAGCCACAGTGGTGGACTGCTGAAAGATCCCAAAAGGTGGTCCACAGCCAAAGGCATCATGAGACATGGACCTTCACAAGAGTCTTTGCAGATCCACCTAATACATACAGACATAAAAAGGCAGTCAAAATGGGAAGAAAAAGAAACAGGTCACAAATAAAAGAACAAGGGAATACACCAGAAGAAGAGCTACATATAATGGAGACAAGCAATTTACCAGATATAGAGTACAAAATAATGATTACAAGGATTCTCAACAGCATGAAAAAATACATAGAAAGCATAAAAAGACAGAAGCAAAAAACTCAATATCTGAAATGAATAATACACTGAATGGAATGAATACTAGGTTAGATAAAACAGATGATTAAGTCAGCAATTTGGGAGACAAAGTAGGAAAAACACTCATAACAGAGCAGCAAAAAGAAAATATAAAATGAAGATAGTTTAAGGGACCTTGGGAAAATATGAACATAACAACATATACATCATAGGGATATCAGAATAAAGAGAGAGAGAGCAAGGGATTGAGAACCAATTTGAGAAATAATGACAAAAAACTTCCCAACCTAACCTGGTGAAGGAAAAAAACACATATAAGTCCAGGAAGCACAGAGAGTCCCATACAAGATGGACCCAAAGAGGCCTACATAAAGACACATTAAAATGGCAAAGCTTAAAGCAAGTAGAGAATTTTAAAAGTTGCAAGAAAAAAGCAGTTACTTACCTACTAGGGAGCTACCATAAGACTCTCACCTGATTTCTTAACAGAAACATTTCTGTCCAGAAAAGAATGGCATGAAATATTTAAGGTGAGGAAAAGCAAGAACCTACAACAAAGGCTATTTTGCCAGCAAGGTTGTCATTAAAAATTAACAGAGAAATAGCCCTTGCTGGTGTGGCTCAGTGGATTGAGGGCTGGCCTGTGAACCAAAGGGTTGCCAGTTTGATTCCCATTCTAGGGCACATCCCTGGGTTGGGGGCCAAGTCCCCAGGAGGGGGCACTCAAGAGGCAATCACACATTGATGTTTCTCTCCCTCTCTTTTTCCTTCCCTTACTCTCTTTAAAAATAAATAAGTAAAATCTTTAAAAAAAACAACTAACATTAACAGGGAAATAAAAAGCTTCTCAGTCAAGAAAAATATAAAGGAGTTTCTTATCACCAAACCTTTACTCCAACAAATGTTAAAGGAGTACAAAGAAGGAGGAAGAGGAGAAGAAGGGGAAGAAAGAAGGATAAGAAGATGGAGGACAAGAGGAAGAAGAAAACAGAAATATAGTTAAAAATAAAATGGTGAAAAATTTCCATAACTTCTAGCAAAGATGGAGGTATAGGTAGATACACTTCACCTCCCTGCACAACCAAAAGGGTAACAACCAATTTAAAAACAAAATACAACCAGAACTACCAGAAATTCTAATTGTAGGCAAGTCCAACAACCACGGAGTTAAAGAAGAAACATTCATTCAGATTGGTATGAGGGGTGAAGATGGGTAGCCAGGGTAAAGAGGACACACGGTGAGGACATGCAGCAAGGTGGCAGTTGGTGGACCAGGCAGTACATAACTTGTGTGAGGATAAAAACCAGGAGAAACAACTAGGAAGTCAGCAATTCCAACCCAGGACAGACTGCTCAACCCAGGCTTCCAACACTGGGGAAAATAAAGCCTCATAAACCCTGGATGTAAAAACCTGTGGGGATTTTGGCAGTAGAAGAAATTGGCAGTCTCTCAGGAGGGTCCATTTGAGGGACCCGTGGGGTCCTAGAACATACACAAGCCTACACACCTAGGAATTGGCACCAGGGCAGCACCAGGAAGGGTGCCATTTGCTTGTGGGATGCAAGGGGAAGTGACTGAAAGTGGGTCAAGAGCTGAGCAAGTGGCATTGTTTCCTTTCTGACCCCTCCTCATTACCTCTGGCTGTAAAAACCTGTGGTGGTTGGGGGTGGAAGAAACTGGTGCTCTCTCAGGAGAGTCCATTTGAGAGGCCCACAGTATCCTAGAATGTACACAAGCCCATCCACTTGGGAATCAATAGCAGGGCAGCAACTGGAAGGGTGCCAGTGCTTGCGGGAAGCAGGGGAATTGACCGTAAGTGGGGAGCCAAGCAAGTAGTTTTGTTCTATTTCTGGCCCTGCCCTCACATACGGCACCACAAGGTGGAGTCGGCTGCCCTGCCCTGGGGAATATTTAAGATTCTACCCCTCACAACTTAACAGATACTCCAAAACAAAGAAATTTGGACCTACTGAAAGAACAGATCAAAGCTCCAGAAAAAGAACTGAATGATGACATAGCCAACCTATCAGATGCAGAGTTCAAAACACTGGTAATCAGGATGCTCACAGAAATTACTGAGTTTAGTTGCAAAATAAAAAGGGTAAATGAAGGCTATACAAAATGAAATAAAAACATACAGGGAACCAACAGTGAAGGGAAGGAAACCAGGACTCAAATCAGTGATTTGAAACAAAAGGAAGAAAATAAACATTCAACTGGAATAGAATGAAGAAATAAGAATTAAAAAAAAAAAAAAAAAAGGAGGATAGGCTTAGAAAACCCTGGAACAACTTTAAATGTACCAACATCCAAATTATAGGGGTACCAGAAGGAGAAGCAGAAGAGCAAGAAATTGAAAACTCATATGAAAAAATAATGACAGCAAACTTCCCCAATATGGCAAAGGAAATAGACATACAAGTCCAGGAAGCTCAGGGGGTCCCAAACAAGATGGACCCAAAGAGGGCCACACCAAGACACAGCATAATTAAAATGTGTCAAAGGTTAAAGATAAAGAAAGAACCTTAAAATCAGCAAGAGAAAAAGAGACAGTTACCTATAGAGGAGTTCCCATAAGACCATCAGCTGATTTTTCAAAAGAAACCTTGCAGGGAAGAAATATTCAAAGCCATGAAAAGTAAGGACCTACATCCAAAATTACTCTATCTAGCGAAGCTATCATTGAGAATGGAAGGGCAGATAAAGTGCTTCCCAGACAAGGTCAAGTCAAAGGAGTTCATCATCACCCAGCCCTTATTATATGAAATGCTAAAGGAACATATCTAAGAAAAAGAAGATCAAAACTATGAACACTAAAATGACAGCAAACTCATAACTATCAACAACTGAACCTAAAACAAACAAACAAACAAACAAACTAAGGAAACAACTGGAACAGAAACAGAATCCTAGAAATGGATATCACATGGAGGGTTATTAGTGGGGATGGGGAAGGGGATAATGGGGGGAAGGGGTAATGGGGGGAAGGTACAGGGAATGACAAGCATAAATGGTACGTACAAAATGGACAGGGGTAGGTTAAGAATACTATAGGGAATGGAGAAGACAAAGAACTTATTTGTACAGTCCATGGACATGAACTAAGGTGGGGAAATGCTGGAGGGAATGGGGATACTGGGTGGACAGGGACATAGGAGGAAAAATGAGATAATCGTAATAGCATAATGAATGAAATATACTTAAAAAGTAAAATAGCAATAAATACATATCTCTCAGTAACCATTTTAAGTGTAAATAACTTAAATGTTCCAGTCAAAAGACATAGGGTAGCTGAATGGATAAGAAAACAAGACCCATACATGTGTTGTCTTCAATAGATCCATATCAGATTGAAAGACAGACCAAAAGCAAAGGGATAGAAAAATATTTCATGCAAATGGAAAGGAAAAAAGCTGGGGTACAAGTACTTATAATTGATAAATACATTTTAAGACAAAGGCTTAGTAAGAGACAAAGAAGGATACTACATGATGATAAAGGGAACAATCCAAAAGATGATATAACCTAGTAAACATTTATGCACCCAACATAGGAGTACCAAAATATGTAAAGGAAATCTTGATGGACATAGGGAGAGATTAACAGAAATACAGTCAGAGTAAGGGATTTTAACAACCCTTTGGCATCAATGACTATATCTTTCAGACAAAAAGATCAAGAAAGAGATGACAGCCATAAGTGACAAACTAGATCGAATGGATTTAAATGATATCTTCAGAGAATTTTACCCCAAAGCAGCAGAATATATTCTTTTCAAGAGCATATGGAACATATTCTAGGATAGATAACATGTCAGGACACAAAACAAATCTCAATACATTTAAGTAGATTGAAATCATATCAAGCACCATCTCTGGCCATAATGCTATGGGTATGAAACTAAAAATTAATCATGAAAGAATAGTGAAAAATAAAAAAGACATGAAAGCTAAATAACATGTTATTAAATAGTGAATGGGTTAACAATGAGAACAAGGGAGATATCAAAAGATACTTTGAAACAAAAGAAAATGAGTACACAACAACAGCAAACCTGGGACACAAGGAAAACTATCCTAAAAAAGAAATTTATGGCATTACAGACCTATCTCAAGAAACAAGAAAAAGCTCAAATAAATAACCTAAACTTACACTTAAAGGAAATTGAAAAAACACCAAAGAAGCCCAAAGCTCAAGTAAGTTGAAGAAAGAAAATAATAAAGATCACAGCTAAAATAACAAAAGGAGTATTAAAAAACAGTACAAAATATCAATGAATCTAAGAGTTTGTTCTTTGAAAAATAAACAAGGTTGGCAAACCTTTAACAAGACACATCAAAAAGAGAGAAAGGACCCAAATAAATAAAATCAGAAATAAAAGAGGAAAAGTAACAACTGACACCAAAAGTTTACAGACTATTGAGTGGTTGTTTGACATAGAACTTACTATGACACTCCAAATATGAATGATAAGGCTGCAAATGTTAATCAGATGAGACAAAACATGAGAACAAAAAAATTTAGTTATCAGGTGTTTAGTGCAGTCATTAGAAATGCCTCTTTCTCACCAGGCAACCTTAATAAGAAGCAGAGTGGCTGAAAGGTCGACTTCAGGGAGCCTCAGTCATTTTACAGAACTGCCCCCAACTCTAAGCAGGAAGAAGATGACTCTTTTATACAGATTGTTCCTTTACACACACATACAGGTCCAGTAGATACAGACGTATCAGTGAACTGTGTGGTAGCTACAGACAGGTGGCCTAAGGCCAAGGACACACAATGTCTGACAGTGATCTGTATATGAACCAGTCCAATATGAACACAGAATCAACACAACAGTGGTGGGTTTAGAAACATACCAAATTGACCCAACCAGATGCACAACCAGTACATTCAAAGGGGGATTCATGCAAGAATCAGACCTGGCTGAGAAAAATGCCACCTTAAGGAGTAGCCCTTGCACAACCTCTCACATATAGTAGACTAGGTTTACCCTTACATATTTCAAGCCTGACAGGTCAACTCTACCCATGAAAGGGCCATCAGCATTCAAGACTCAAACTACAAGAGGAGGTATACATAACCCACAATAAATACTCCTGGAGCATGGAGAACAGGTAATCTGGAGTATGCGCCACTGAGCCCAACAAGACACTAAAAGAAGTTGGGAGACAGAGTACATCTATTTAACACAGAGATCCAAATGGGGAGATAAAGAGAAGTATTCTAAAGAAAATAAAAACAGAAATCCCCAGGAAAAGAATTAAAAGAAATAGATGAAATGGAAGCAACCTAAATACCAGGTGGAGTTTTAAAAAAATGTTTATAAGGGTGCTTAAGGACCTTAGGAAGAAGGGTAGAATGGATGGTCTCAGTAAGAACTTAAACAAAGAGATAATAAGCATTAAAAAGGATGTAAAATCATAAAAAAGTCAGAGACAAAAAATACAATATCTGAAATAAAGAATTCACTAGAAGAAATCAAAAGCAGGTCAGATGCAGAGTATCAAGTCAGCATATTAGAGGACAAGACAAAAGTATGCATCCAAGGAGAAAATGAAAAAAGAAAAGAGATTTAACAGAAACAAGGAAAAGCTAAGGGACCTCTGGGACAACATCAAATATAAAAATATCTGCATTATATGGGTTTCAGAAGATGAGAGCAAAGGATAGGGAAATTGAATGAAGAAATAATCACAGTAAACTTCCTTAAACTGATGAAGGAAAATGTCACACAAGCTCAGAATCATAGAGTCCCAATCAAGATGAACTGAAAGAGAAACACACAAAGAAACATCATAATCAAAACGGCAAAAGTTAAAGACAAAGAGAGAAGATTAAAGGCAGCAAGAGAGAGACAGTTACGTACAAGGGAATTCACATATGACTGTCAGCTTATTCTCAACAGAAACATTTCAAGCCAGAAAGGATTGGCATGAAGTATTCAAAATGATGAAAATAAGGATATGCAACTAAGACTACTCAATCCAGCAAAGCTATCATTTAAAATTGAAGGGGAAATAAAGCCCTTTGCAGGGCTTCATCACCATGAGATCAGCATTGCAAGAAATGTTAAAGGCACTGCGTTAAGGAGAAGGAGAAGAAGTAGAAGAAGAGGAAGAGGAAGAGGAAGGAGGAGAGAGAGAAAAACATAGGTACAACAAAAATGGCAATACATAAGTACTTATGTATAATAACTTTACATTTAAATGGCTTACATGCTCTACTCAAAAGACATAGGGTAGCTGAATGGATAAGAAAATGTTACCCTTATATATGCTGTCTACAAGAGATATGTCTAAGAACAAAAGACTCATACAAGATAGAAGTAAAGGGATTGAAAAAATATTATATGCAAATGGGGATTAAAAATGGGTAGCAATACATATATCTGACAAAATAGACTTCAAAGCAAAGGCCGTAACAAGAGACAAGAGGGTTACTACATACTGCTAAAGGGATCAATCCAACTAGAGGATGTAACCCTTGTAAACATATCTGCACCAAACATAGATGTACTTAAATATAATATTGGTGGAATATAATATTGGAATAGTTCACTTATCTTATTTTTTTAGAGGCAAGAAGCCCCTTTATAGCTTTTTTAATGTATTTTTTAGAGAGAATGGAAATGAGGGAAAAAGTGAGGGAGAGAAACACTGGTGTGTGGAAGAAACATCAATCAGTTCCCTCTCACAAGCTCCCAAATGGGGAACCTGCCCGCAACCCAGGCATCAAACCAGTAGACTTTCAGTTCATGAGATGACGCCCAATGTACTGAGCCACACCAGTCAGTGCAATCTTGTGGATTTTACGAAAGAGACTGTCAGCAATAAGGTCATAGTAAGGGATTTCAACCCCCCACTGTCATTAGTGTATAGATCTTACAGACAAAAACAGCACAAGGATAGAGTGACCTAAAATGGCACACTAGATTGAATACATTTAATTGATATTTACAGATCATTTTATCCTAAAGCAGCAGAATACACATTCTTCTCAAGTGCACATAGAACATTCTTAAAGATAGACCACATGTTAGGATACAAAAAAGTCTTAACAAATTCAACAAGACTGAAATCATATCAAGCATTTTCTGGAATCACAATGGCATGAGACTAGAAATCAAGCTCAATATAAAGACTCAAAAACATTCAAATACATGGAGGCTAAATAGCATGTTATTAAATAATGAATGTGTTATTAATGAAGTCACGGAAGAAATCAAGGAGCACCTGGAAACAAATGAAAATGAACGCACAACAAATCAAAATCTGTTGTAAACAGCAAAAACAGTCCTGAAAGAGAAGTTCATAGCACTACAGGCCAACCTAAAGAAGCAAGGAAAATCTCAAATAACAAATCTAAACCTATACCTGAAATGACTAGGAAAAAAAAAAAAACAATGCCAAACAACCCTCAGAATAAGTAGAAAGAAGGATATAATAAAGATCAGAGTGGAAATAAATGACAAGAAACTGAAAAAATAATAATTCAATTGATAAAAAGACAGGAATTGGTACTTTGACAAGAAAAACATTAACTGATTAACCTTTAACCAGACTAATCAAGAAAGAATTGAGACAGGAACCAAATAAATGAAATCAGAAATGAAAGAAGAGAAGTGACAATTGATATCACAGAAATACAAGAGATTGTAAGAAAATTCTATGAAAAACTACATGACAACAAATTGGCCAACAAGGACAAAATGGGTAAATTTCTAGAAGGATAGTGTTACTTTTTTCTGAATGTTTAGTAAAATATTTCCATGAAGCCATCTAGTCCAGGTCTTCTGTTTGCTGGGGTTTTTTTAATTATTGCTTCAATTTTATTACATGTTAAAGATCTGTTCAGACTTTCTGATTTCCTGATCTTCCCAAATGGAATCAAGAAATCAGAAAGTCTGAACAGATCTTTAACATGTAATAAAATTGAAGCAATGATTTAAAAAAAAACCAGCAAACAGAAGACCTGGACTAGATGGCTTCATGGAAATATTTTACTCAACATTCAGAAAAAAGTAACACTATCCTTCTCAAATTATTACAAAAAGTTCAAGAGGGATCATAACTCAAGATAATAAAGGCCACATATGAAAACCTACAGCCAACATCATACTCAACAGAAAAAAATGAAAAGCATTTCCATTAAGATCAGGAACAGGAATGTCTGCTTTCATCACTTTTATTCAACATAGTACTTGAAGTCCTTGACATAGTGATCAGACAAGAAGAAATAGAAAGCATCCAAATTGGAAAGGAGAATGTAAAACTGTCAGTATTCACAGACAACATGATATTGGACACAGAAAACCCTAAAAACTCCATCAAAACACTACTAGACCTAAAAATGAATTTGGCATAGTGGGAGAATACAAAATTAATAATCAGAAATAGATGGCATTTTATATACCAATAATAAACTATCAGAAAAGGAAACTAAGAAATCAATCTCATTTTCTATTGCAACAATGACAACAACAACAAAAAATAATGTACCTGGGAATAAATTTAACCAAGGAAGTATAAGACCTGTATTTGAAATACTATATGACCCTAAGACAGAAATTTAGACAGATACAAATAATTGGAAGCATATACTGTGTTCATTGATTTAAAGAATTAATATTAATAAAATATTCATACTACCCAAAGCTATCTATAGATTCACTGCAATTCTATTAAAATACCAATGGTGTATTTCACAAATCTAGAACAATTTTTTCAAAAAATTATATAGAACCAAAAAAGACCCTGAATAGACTCAGCAATCTTCAGAAAGAAGAACAAAGTTGGAAGTATCATGGTACCTGATATCAAACTATATTATAAGGCCACTGTAATCAAAACAGCTTGGTACCAGCATAAGAACAAGCACGGAACATAATACAGAGCCCAGAAATAAACCCATTCCTTAATAGTCAATTAATATTTGAGAAATAAAGGAAAAGCATACAATGGAGCAAAAACTGTCTCTTCAATAAATGGAGCTGGGTAAACCGGACTGGTCCATCCAAAAAAAAAATGAAATGACTACCAACTTATGCCATACTCAAGAATAATCTCAAAATAGATAAGGATTTCAATGTAAGTCCTAGAAGTATAAAAATTCTAGAAGAAAACACAGGTAATAAAATTGCAGATATATCATTTAGCAATATTTTTGCTGATTTATCTCCTAGGACAATGGAAAAAAGGAAAACATTTTTAAAAATGAGACTACATCAAATTAAAAATCCTCTTCACATCTAAAGAAACCATCATCAAATGTAAAGGGAACCCACTGTATGGGAGAACATATTTTCCAATGATACATCTGATAAGGGATTAATGTCCAATATATATAAAAAACTTATATAACTCAACACCAAGAAAACAAATAATCTAATTGTAAAAAGTGAGCAAACAACCTGCATAGACCCGTCTCCAAAGAGGACATACAGATGGCCCATAGACATGAAAAATGCTCAACATCACCAGCCATCAGAGAGATGCAAATTAAAACTACAGTGAGATATCACCTCACACCTGTCAGAATGGCTACCATCAATAAATCAACAAACAACAATGATGACAAGGATATGGGAAAAAGGGAACCCTAGCACACTGGTGCATCCACTATGTAGTTTCCTCAAAAAATTAAAAATGGAACTGCCTTTTGACCCAGCAATCCCACTTCAGAGACTATATTCTAAGAATCCTGGAACACTAATCAGAAATAATATATGCACTCCTATGTTTATAGCAGCATTATTTACAATAGCCAAGGTCTGGAAACTGCCCAAGTACCCATCAATAGATGAGTGGATAAAGAAAAAGTGATATATTTACACAATGGAATTTTATGCAGCAGTTAAAAAGAAGGAACTCTAACCTTTTGCAAAAGTATGGATGGACTTGGAGACATGTGCTAAGTGAAATAAGCCCAGCAATGAAAGACAAATACAATATGATCTCTTTTATATGTGGAATCTAATGAATATTAGACAAAATAAAATGATGAACAAAATAGAAACAGAGGCCATAGATATATGGAACAGATTGACAGTTGTTGGAGGGGAAGACTGACTGGATGAAAGATGGTGAAGGGATTAGCCAAAAAACATATATGCCTGACCCCTGGACATGGACAATCGTATGGGGGTAGCCTGAGGGTGGGGGATGCTGGGTGAGGGCAAGCAAAGGGGCAAGACCGGGGACTAACTTAATACCATAAAAAAACAAATATACTTCTAAAAAAGGAAATGCTTCTTTCTCCCAGACTGCTTTGTTCTGCTCAGTGAATACTGATTTATTCCAAAATCCCTATTCCCAACAGCCATTTAAAATAATAATGAGACTTTTTAAAAAATGTTTATAGTAAATTAAATCCTGTTACCACACTAATGTGTATGTGTCGGGTGGGGGAAGATGCTGTTATTTTCTTGGGCATAGGATACGCTGTTGAATGAGGTACGAAATCTACTTCCTGCAGTGAGTCCCTCTCACTATCAATTTTGACAATAATTTTACTTAAATGGATAATCCCATTACCATTTTTCCACTACCTTGACAGAAAGATTTTGTCAATATTTCTAATGACTCTGGAGGAAAGTTATAAATATCAATACCCTTTTATGCTGTGGCCTATGGCCAGTTGCCACAGTCCACCTACGAAAACATAATATTGGTGTTTCTCAGGACATGTGAGCTCTTGCTCTATTTGAATTAATGCAAATTTACAATAAAAACCAGCTGGGCAATTTCTATTTCTTGAGTTGCTTCTCAAGAAATTGTGAAATAAAAAACAAATTTAAAATATGGAGCTCTTCAATTTGTTTTAAAAATGATAACTAGATAATCTTAAATAAGTTTTTTACTTGCTCTTAGAGTATTAATATTTACTATTAAATAGTATGCCAACCAGAATAACTAGTTCAGAAACAGCAGGAAATCCCCATATTTTCTAAAAATAGAGATCCTTAAAAATTTCATTAATGAATTTGTAAATTGTAATACCCATATTTGGTACAGGTGCAGTGAAATAGACATTACTATGTACTACTAGAGGTGCCATACCCTGCTACCACTTTTCAGAAAAGGTAATTTGACAGTATACATCAGGAATATTTACATTTTTGATACTTTGATTCAAAACTCTGTTTTAGTAATTAAATTTATTGAAATGGATACTTTTTTTTTTTGCATTAGGCTGTTCATTACAGCATTATTTGGTATATAGAAAAACTGGAAATGGCATATACAATAGCTGGGAATTAGTTACTGAAATGGTGGGCTATTTATATAAAGATTACCACATAGCCATCAAGAAGTACCCCATTTGAAATACTGTATTTATAAGCAAAGAAAAAAATATAACAATTGTTATATCTTACTGATGAGTTTTTAGGTGACTTTTACCTTTTCTATGGCTTTGTTGAGATATAATTGACACATAACATTGTGTAAGTTTAAAGTGTACAGTGTGTTGATTGTATACTTTTATAAATTGCAAAGTGAATAGCACTATAGTATCAGCTTTCTTCACACTAGGTAGTCTCTTTTTCTTTTTTTTTTTTGAAGTGAGATTTAAGATTTATAGTCTTAGCACTTTTATTCTCTTTACTCCTTTATGCATTTTCTAATTTTCCTTGAGTGTACATCTTTATTTTTAACAAAGCATTTTAGCCATGGCCAGGTGGCTCAGTTGGTGGGAGCATCATCCCATGTACTAAAAGGCTGCAGGTTCAATTAGCAATCAGGGCACATGTCCAGGTTGAGAGTCTGATACCCAGTTTGAGGCACCTACTAAAGACTGGGTATCAAGCCTTTCTCTCTCTCGCTTCCTCTCTCTTGAAAATCCATAAAAACATATGCTTGGGGGAGAATTAAATAAAAATAAAAAGCATTTTAAAATTCATTTGCTAATAGAAGCATGGAAGAAAGATTTCTTTAAAATTACAATTCAGTACAAATGAAATTAATGCTCTCTTTACTATAATTTAACTTCCAACTATTTGTACCTCTTTTTGTCTCCCATACATACTAAAATATGAAAATAACCAAACGAGGTTTGTCTTTTCAAGCTCCCCTTTTTTCCCTAATGAAATCTCTCCAAATAAGACAATACTATTCTCAATTTAATAGGCACACTTGTGTAATTTATCTTCATAATTATAATTAGTTCTTTTGAAGTTTATCTGTGTTTGATCTGCTTCTTCACTGTGCCTGTAAGGACACATCTTCCAACTTTTAACTTCTTCCTTTACCTCCTCTTTCCTGTCTGGATTTGGTGTATAATGCTTTTTTCTTCAGTGTCTTCATTAATCAGAGGGTGGCATATAAGTTACATAATGCAAGCTTTATTTATATTTATAAAGTTATTGATTTGAAAGTTATTGTAAAAATTTCCACAGTGTCATGTGTCAACTAATGGTCATTCAATTCAATGCCAATTCAATGTCAACAGGAATCCCCAATTTGGGGTACAGTAAAGAAAGAAACTTTATTTGATGCAAACAGCTCAACTGTGATATAGTAGACTATGAGAACAGCATGGCTGTAGAACAGCTCAATCATGTTCCAGCTAAATTATGAAGCAGTATGGAAATGTGCTGCTTTGAGGCAGCCCTGGGGCAAGGTGGGCCTGGGGTGAGATGGCCCTGATTGAAGGTGGCTTTGGGGTGAGACCTATCTTCATCTAGGTATCTCTGCCCTGCTGTGGTCTGTTCCACTTGAGGCAGGAGATAGGAAGGAGTAAATTCTGGAGGTGCCCCAGCGGTAAGACAATGATCCTGTTCTAAGACTGGTGGTTCCTGAATCCTGGAAAAGTGCTGAATCATGGTGAATCATGAATGCAACTGCACAGAAGATGCTACATGACCTCTGCTTCATTATAATAGCATTATAATAAATTAACATTGGGGGACCCCCTCCCCTGGTGGCCAATCAAGGAAAATCATGGGAGACCACATGTGCAGTAGCTTCAAAGTAATCTAACTACTCGTACATGCAAAATAATTCCCCACCAAAACTAGCCAGGAAATATCTACCCTATAAGAATAGAATCCCCCCAACCTCTGAGGCCAGTTTCTGCTCAGAGTTGGCCTGCTCCCATGTTCTGAGGAGTGTACTATTGCTTAATAAATCTGTACTCTCTCTTCCTGCTATAAACTCTCTGTGTGTTTGGTTCAATTCTTTGTCCCCAATCACCAAGAACCTGGTTACCTGTGCCTACCTGTGGCACACCTGTTCTGGTCTGTTCTGTTCTACACCAATACGCTCACCTCTCTGTCAGTGTGTTCTGCTCTGCTCCACTCTGGTGAGATGTCTTCAGTGTTTCCTCTCCAGCTAGGGAAATGCAATCTTCAGTCTTGCTTGTAAAAGAAAGTACCCTCCCTGACCCAGAGGGGAGCTGACATATACATAGATATCCTCATCCCTTGTTCCTGATTGGTCCATCCTTGTGCAAAGGAGGACTCCAAATCCTCCCAGTTGGGTCCAAAAGGCACTACCTTGATTGGTCAGAATGGAACTGCTCTGATTGGTCAGTGAAGATGCCGATGGGTATATAGTTGCACAGCTCCAATTAGATAGGGAACGTCTCAGTCCCTTAGGTTGAAATAGGTTCCCAGAAACTCCTCTATTAGGGCTGGGTCAGAGGAGAGAAACACAATTCAGGAAGGTAGTTCAGTGTGGGCTTCCCCTAAAGTGAGTTTTCCATGAGAGGCTCCTGCACAGAAATAGTTGCAGGACTGTTTTTGTTTTTGCTTTTAAATTTGAACCCAATAAGCAACCAGGCAGCTTTCTTAGTTGGTATTATCTTTTTCAGTGCCCACATGCAATAACTGTATAACTGTATTTATACCAATAACTGTAGTACAGGAATACACTGCAACCTATCACAATTCATCAAGGGCTTTTAGCCATTGAATCTCTGACATTGCAGCAGCCTCAGTACCACTTCAGGAACTAATGCTGAGTCTCACACTTCTCTTTGGAGAGCTGTATTCCACCTTTCTGGTATAGATGTCAGCAACCACATTCCCTACGAACATCCTAAGAGAAGAGAGAATAGGAGTGGGGGAGAAACAGGTTGTCTAACCCACTTACACACACTTCACATAGATCAACACACCAAACTAAAGGGCAGTGGAGGTCACCCATGCCAACATTAACATTGCTCAGAGTTCACATGACTATTAAAGGAGGGCAGGATTCCTGTCATACCCGTCTCCACAAAAGTCCTTGACAGCACTTCTTGGTTCTTCAGCTTTCCTTCCCTTGCTCCCCTCATCTTTTATTGCTTTTCTTGGCTCTTTCCTGTACCTATTTTCTGTCTTTCACATGGCATTGGCACTATAGACATTAGCTTTGCCAGCCGTTTATTAGATCAGTGCTTAGAAGTCAGATAGCCTCGTCACACCAGAATAGCACTCTCAGGAGTGGGCTGGCAGAAAGAAAATCGGATGTCAGAACTCTGCCCAAACCAAGCGAACTCAGAAAAAAATAAATGCGCAAGCGCGTCGGCACAGCTCCTTTCTCTACACTTATCACAACGCCTGCGCACAAAATCCGGAGAATGGTTGGCCCAAAAGAGGACCGGAGCTTTGGGGTTCACTACTTCCACCTCCTCAGCTGCTCTCGGCTTGCCAGCCCCGCCTCCTCCAGCTGCTCACCTGCGCAAACAACCGAGTATGCGGCTGTATTGGCCTTTGGTGTTTTCCGTTTCCGCCCAGCCTTCGGTGGTTCACCAATCAGTTGGTTCCTTTGGATAAGCCTTCCCCGCGCTCTCCTCCTCCTGACGTCTCGGAGCCGTCGCTCGGCTGTTTGGCCTCTCTCCGGTCCTACCTCCGCCGCTGCCTCGTTTCCTCACCTCCTTCATCAAGCGGGCGTTTGAGAAGGCTGGAGGCGTGGCGGCGGCGGCAGCGGCAGCGAAATGGAGTTCGGGGCCCGCGGCCGAAACTGTGTTCGCGGACACGGGGCAAGATCCCCGAGCATTCCCTCGCCCCGGGAGCAGGAGAGGAAGCTGGAGCAGGAGAAGCTGTCGGGGGTGGTAAAGAGCGTCCACCGGCGGCTCCGAAAGAAGTACCGGGAAGGTAAACAGTGAACTGATCTGGGGGGCAGGAGGGGTAGAAGAGGGAAGGCATCGTCGCTCCTAGCCACGTATCACCTCTACCCTCCCGCCAAGGGGCCACCATTGCAACCTGAAGGAGCTGCATGCCAGTGCCGGCCAGTGCTGCTCTCCCAGCCCCGGACTCCCTTCCAGGAGAATTACAGGCTTGTGAAAGAACTGAGTACCCACCCCCTCAATCCCCAGCGGCCAGCAGGGGTACTGAGATTATTGTCACCACACACAAACACGTACACCCTCATAGAGGAAGTGGAGGTTTCTGGTTGGGAGAGACTTTGAAGGTAAAATGACGACGTCAGGTAAAATATATTTAAGAAAGACGGACTGAAAGGAGCCCTAGCCGCTTCTCGCTCGTGCTTGACCAGCCTATTTGATTTGCTGCCGGGTCACACCACTTTCATAGCACTTCATTCCTACAGATTTAGCCAGGCCTTGCTCCAGCTTCCTCATCAACAGGCCTTTTAGCTGACTGTTAAAAGGGGGAGGGGCTCCACTAATGCCCCATTCAAAGGTGTTTATTTAGGCAGAGGAGGAAGAGATCTGGGGCAGGTTCTCAAAATACACTTTAGCTTTTGAATAAACATCCGGAGGACACGTTCTTTGGAGAAGTCAGCCCTGGCTAGAAACCCTCCTATGGAAGATCATAAGCAAAGGACGAAGTAGCTTAGTAGCTTTTGCTTGTACATGAGGAGAGTTTATAGTCGGAGTCCACAGTTATTGTTGGCATTTTTAAGTATAGGCTTTTTTGCAGAGCTATCTTATAGTAATACACTGAAAATTCCCAGTTTTTTTAAACATGCTTATGAGAAATTTTAAAGATCAAAATGAGGGATAACTCTACTTGCTCTGGATTTAGCTTAATTGCAGGCTGAAAAGTCAACAGTCTTCTAGTGTTAGTCTTAATTTGGGATTAGAAGCAAAATTATGACAGTTGATGGAACATATGTGTAAAATCATGTTGCTTTTGATTATAAACACTTCACTTACTCTACAAGATTAATACTGTCTTTGTTCCTTTGAATATCATTGATGTGTTTTATTTTTCAAACTTTTTAAATTAAAAATTTTCTTCCCTTGGCAACTCAAGACTAGCTTTTACTCTTTTAAAGATTTTATTTATTTACTTTTAGAGAGAGGGGAAGGGAGGGAGAAAGAGGGAGAGAAACATCAGTGTGTGAGAGATAAATCCATCATTTACCTCCCACACACCCCACCGACTGGGGACCTGGTTGGCAACCCAGACATGTGCCCTGGTGGGGAATCTATAACCCGTGACCTTTTGGTTGGCAGGCCAGTGCTCAATCCACTGAGCCACACCATACAGGGTATCAAGACTAGCTTTTTAAATAGCTGTGCAAATAGTATTCTCAAAGATGGCCTACAGTTATTGTTTAGTAGGTAGCAATAGAAAGAGATTTATCAGGTATAACTAAAATGTTGACATTTGTTTTTTAAAGACTGTTTTCCACCCCAACCCGCAATGTATTCAATATAATGAGTAGTTACCTTAGCAATCATTGCATCACTCTTGGTATCCAGAGAATGCTTACATAATGGCATTCACTACAGATTTTTGTGTTTGGAGAAATGAGGAAATAAATGGACACACTTTCCTTTTATTATGCTATTTTGTACAAATTTAAGGAAGTGCATATTTTAAAGAAAAAAATGGCTGGAACTGGAGAGCATTATGCTAAGTGAAATAAGTCAGGCGGTGAAAGACAAATACCATATGATTTCACCTTTAACTGGAACCTAATCAACAGAACAAACAAGCAAGCAAAATATAACCAAAGACATTGAAATTGAGAACAGGTTGACTGTGACCAGAGGGAAGAGGGGAGGGGATGATGGGTAAAAAGGGTGAAGGGTTTACAGGAACAATTATAAAGGACACATGGACAATAACAAGGTGGGGTGGAAACAGGGAAGGAGGTAGGGAGGGGTGGGGGGAAAAGAAGAAAACTGTACTTGAACAACAATTTAAAAAAAAAGATGACATATAATTCAGTTTTCATTTTTGCCTTTTTATAATAATTGATTATTCATAAATAAGTTCCACTTAATACACTTCTAATGTGTTATGTTTTCAGGTGCTGTTTATTTACTTAAAAATTCTTTTAAAGATTTTATTTATTTTTTAAGAGTGGAAGGGAGGGAGATAGAGAGGAGAGAAGCATCAATGTATGGTTGCCTCTTGCTTGCCCCCTGCTGGGGACCTGACCAGCAACCCAGGAATGTGCCCTAGACTGGAAATCCAGCTGGCAACCTTTTGATTTGCAGAGCCACTGAGCCACACCAGCCAGGGCTCAAGTGCTGTTTGTACCTACTTGGTTCCCACATGTCGAAACACGTCTATAAGCTTGTATATTAACTAAGGGAACACTTTCTTTATGAGAATTGGTAGTTGGAAGTTACCAGAACTAGGATGGGTGTTATTCGTAAGTGAATGATCTGGTGTGCTTTGAGGGAGGTAAAGACCTGACTGACAATCCTTAAACTTTTGAATGAGACTCTTCTTTAGATATCTTAATGCCCTGAGTTTCATCGATGATTTAGACTTCTCTAGGCTTTATTCCAGTGGTATACAAAGCCCCATCAGTGAATGAGCAATCTTTTATTTAGGAATAAAAGATCCTAGTGAGCATGCCCTTTCTACCTTTATATTTGACATATGGGTCAAACTTTAGTTGTGATTTGACAAAAATCTGTGAAAAAGTCTGATGAGGAACACAATTCCAAAGAAGTAATTTTCAGTGTTTTCCTTTGAGGTCTTAGTGTTGTTATAATATTGATGGTCTCCGGTCTGCAAACAGTTTTTATTGTGTTCATTTGCAAGTCAGCTGTGCTTATAAAATAATATAAATGGTGCTTAGGTACTAGGTCATGTTACAAAAAGCTAGTTAATGGGTAACGTACATGAACTCTAATACCAATAACTTGAAACTATACTGCTTTTATAGCAATATTCCTATCAGAACATGCAGTGAAAATTCAAGCCTAGAATCTTGGAATGTTAGACTAAGAAGGAGCCTTAGCATTTATCAATGATTCTTAAGCATCAGTAGACTCATCTGAGTGTCTTTTAGAAAATTGCTGTGTACCACTTCAGATGTGTATTTTCAAAATCCCTATTACTGGGGTCTAGAAATTTGTCAGCCAGATTTTTGGAGTAGTGACCTAAACTAATCCCTTGCTTTTACACATGAGGGAACCGAATCTGAAACTTGCGTAAAGTTTGGATAGTACATTATTAGTACTCTGTATGTTTTATGGGAATAATAGTCATCTCAATTCCAAGCCTAATTGTTATTCAGAATATTGATGGAATGGGAGGGAAATGGGAAGCAGGAAAGTAACCCTAGAATTTGTGTTAGGTAAAAGGATATAAATTGATGGGAATGGGGCAGTCCATTGGATAGATATGATTAGCTGAGCTTAGGTTATGTGAGAGATTGCAAGGAAGAAAATAAATTGGGATAAATTAAAGAATAAAGCAAAACATTCACTGGATGTGAGAACTGAATAATGAAAGTAGGCTTGAATATATAATTTTTCCCTCATTTCTGCAGTGAAATTGAAAATGAAGTAGGAATGAGCATGAAAAATAAGAATTTTCTGCTGTGGTGGAAAAACATCTCTCCACCTTTCCCAATCCATTTGTGCAAATGATACTTGTTGATGGTAATGAGCAGTCTGGGGTTACAGGATAGTGGATAGACTAGTGGTCAAAGACTAGCAAGTAGGTTTAATGCACTCTTTTCTTTTACCTCTTTCCTCCTCTTTGCTGCATTTTACTGCCTCTTGTGTCACCACTTAGAGATCCTTTGTCAGTTTGTGTAAGGGTTAAGTGAGAATTGGAGGTAAAGGTAAGTGTTTCATGTAGTGCTGATATCTGAAGTATTTGGGAAGAGGAAGTGTAAGGAAATGTCTAGTAGTAATGATGAGAAGGGGTATTTCTCGTGTCAGCCATTTGTAGATAAGGGAGTCTTTTAGATTGAGTTTCTGTCAATGTAAATATGCTTGCAGATATAGGTATTTTCTATCTTTGCTATGCAGAATTTTAAAAATATGACCTTCATGTAAATCAAAAATATTTTATATATGTCATAAGAATTGTAGACAGCTTTCTAATAAGAAAAAGCTAGTTTTGCTTTTCATATCTAATGGAGAACTGAAGTAGAGCCATATATATTTTCAGTTGTCTTCGGATGATTTTTTTCCCATAATCCTAGGCACATGATTCTATTACTAAAGCAAATGTTATTATGCTTGGCATCTGTTTTCCCAAACTTAAAGTATTCACATAAAAATACTAAGAAAATGTAAAGGCTGCAGTTGTTAGGCGTAAAAGTACAATCTCTACTCCATTTAGTATTTTTTAACCTATCGTGAAGATTTTTACTTTAGCAAATTTCATCAATTTATTTAGTCTCTGAATTTACTTATTTGGTATGCTAGACTGATTAAAACATTCATCACAAACCCGTACAGTTTATAAATTAATCAGAGAAATAAAAATATGTAACCTGGTTAACAGTGCTATGCTCAAGGTCATGGTATTATGGGTGGTCTTTATTATACTTTTCTGTATTAAAAAAATTCATGTTTTATAGCAATGACAATATAAAAGTAGTTAAATAAGACAGATTACTGATACTGAAGCAGGAAAGAAAAAACACAGGATTGGTTGATTCTGAAGACTAAATCCAGAAAAACTGAGTTACAAAGATCAGCAGTTTTGAGCAGTATTTTAAGATTCAGCAACTAAATAGCTAAGATTAGATGTTTAATTCTTGTTGATTATTGAAATTGTTCTTCATAGTTTGACATAAAGGGTGAGTTAGAATGGTGGTTTAGGATAAACTGAAAAATACATTTCTGATTTATTATTCTTTAGCAAACACCTAAAACAAGAGAATTGTGAGAGAAAGAGAAACACTTTGAATTAGAGATAATTTTAGACTAAAATTAGGAAGTCTAAAAATGAAGGAATGAATGTAATATTAGTGTTTTTACAGAAACAAAGTTTTGAAATTGTTAAGATTAGGATGACAGACTATTTATAATTGAAATTTCCTTAATTTTTTTCCTTTGATGGCTTTCAACTTTAAAATACTGACCAACTCCATGATTACAAGAAACTTTGATCAGGTTTTATTTATTTGTGTAAATTTTTTTCAAGTGAGGTTTTACTCTATTTTCTTTACATGTTTTCCCCAGTCATGCCCATTCTGATATAGAATCAAAAAGTACCTCTTTTTATGCTGGGATCATTGTTCAATCAGCAAAATAAGTAAGGTCAAAACTGTCCACAGAAAAGCTTCTTCACTTTTGCCCTATGTGAATTCAAACTGCCATTCCATCAGGGGAAAAAAATGAAAAGAATTTAATAATCAATAACAATAAAAGCTAAAGGAAACAGTGACTGATAAACAGTCAATTAGTGAGGGGCACATAGTATTTTAGCCATTTGATTTTGTCACTTTTAGTTATCTTTGTAGTAAGGTTTCTTTTAGGGGATTTTTTACATTTCAAAAAATATGGTAAAAATAAAAAGTATTGGTGAAGATCCTTTGATTATTTTGTGGGAAAAAAAATGTAACAACAAATGTAGTGGATCTTAGTTTTAGTCCCACATTACTTTCATGTGTGGAACTTTGGAATGCAGACATCTCCATTTAAAAGCTTTCTAAATTGTACAGTGGACAAAGGGGTTGAGGAATACTGAAGTAAATTATTGGGTTGGTCAAAAAGTCCATTTGTTTTTTTCTGTAAGATACCTCTAGTGGTGCTTGGTTGTCTTTAACTTCATCTGAAACAGTTTTGTTAGATTGTATTGTGACAGCTGTCATATCAACATGCATTTTAAAAAAATTACCAAAATTGATGAATTTTTGTGCAGCCATTTTAATATTGAAGATGGAAGAAAATGCGCAACATATTTAGTATATTATGTTTTATTTCAAGAGAGGTAAACATGCAACTGAAACACAAAAAACATATTTGTGTAGTGTATGGAGAAAGTGCTGTGACTGAATGTATCAAAAATGTTTTTCGAAGTTTCATGCTAAAGAGATTTCTCATTGGACGATGCTCCATAGTCAGGAGACCAGTTGAAGCTCATCATGATCATATCAAGACATTAATTGAGAATGATCAGTGTTATACCACGGAGGAGATAGCCAACATACTCAAAATATCCAAATCAGTAAAATTGGTAAAATGAAAAATATGTTTTTTATTTTACAGAAAAAAAATAAATTAACTTTTTGCCCAACCCAATACAATATATTAGAGAAAGAATCTAGACAAAAGATGATCAGCTAAGAGACCCTTATACTAATATGGCTTAGAGTCAAATAGCATACATAACAGTAGTAGCCATGAAAATAGAGGAAAAGATTTTTTGAAAGGTTAGAATAACTGTTTTATTCAAAGTATAGGGGGAGAGTCGGAAGGTGATGTCAAGATTTTTTTTTGCCTGGGTAAATATAAGTCGCCATTACTCTCTAGTTTGGAAATATGTGTGTTGGGATGGGGGCAAAGACAACAGAGTAGAACGCAGATTGGCTTGTCCAAGGGATAGTGGTAGTGATTTAGGTTGGAATGTATCCCTTGGAAGGGTAGGGTTGGAAGCCTTTTCTGTGGCAGTTGAAGCTTTGGTGCAGATAGATGAACTGACCAACAGTGATGATAATGTGTGGCTGAGGACAGGTCTTTAGAAAGACACCAGTAGGGTCCAATTTTACATAATTAAGTGTTCTTCTTTCTAACTTATGCTCCTGTAGCAGTTTTGTTTGCCTTTATTGTATTTATCACTTACCAGTTCACTTGTCAGTCTTTCCCAGTAAACTTAGTCCCTTGAGTAGAACTCTGCCTTTTATCTTTGTATCCCTAGTACCTAGGAACATGCCTCATAGATTTAAGGTACACACACAAAAAGAAAGAAGCTAATATAGACTTTTTTTCCTAAAATTGTGTCTAATCTTTATATTCATAACCTTTACATTTTAATTTTCATGTATAATTTTTGCAATGAATTTGTGGTTATGTCTTCTTGAATTGAGTATATTAGATTAATTTTACCCTTTTAAAAATGGTTCAAACTATCATTATGAACATTATTCTATTTTTATAGACAAAACTGCAAATGATGGAGACTATAAATATAAAGTATGCTGTCCTTAATATTTGATAAATGATTGTTGAACCAACTTGCCTTATTTTACTGTATACTGTGAATTTTATTTCTCCTCTTATCTGCTTCTCCCCCTTCTGTACCCACTGGTTCCCACATACCAATGTCAGGCAAAGATTTTTTAAAAAGTAAAGTTTTGCCAACAGAAACATGAGATAAAAACGGATAGGGATGTTGCAGTTGGTGTAATGTGTGTGTCTGTTTATTGGTATTAGAAGATAGTGGTAGTTTTTTGTATATATGTAAATTTACTTGTATTCTAAATTCACATATAAAAATTTTGAAACTTCAGTATTAATCTTCTAAATTTGGGGGTGAAATTTATACTAGTTGCAAAATCTGAATACCTGAGAACCACTGATTAAAACAACTAATTTATTGTGCTTTAAGGGTGGATATATTGATGCCCATTGCAAGGGTTATTTTAGAATAGATGGCTAATCTCCGTGCCTTTAAGGAGTTATCTGAATATCTCTTATTCCCATAAAAGATACCTCTTATACCTCTACTTTATAAAAATTCCTCTTCTCATTTATACAGGTTGTTCATAAATCCTTTCTTTACACTGAAGTGACCTGTGTGGTCTTACACATATCGGTAAAGTTGTCTCACAAGAGAATAACAGAGGATGTCATTGATTTCTGGCTTTTCTTGATTCTTTCCATTTCACATGCAGAATGTATTCAAAGAGTTTTACATTTAGGATCAACTAATTTTATCATAAATATGTTTATAATAAGAGTGCTCCAAACACAGAAATATACCATGAGCCAAATTGTGTTTGTAGATACTAAGTTTTATCCATGCAGTATTTTATTTTTTAAATTAAATTTGACTCTTCAGGTTGTCCCCAGCCTCATTGCTCTGTGTATTATTTCACTAGGCATTGAGTTTTTACAACCATGGTATAGATGTATGATTGTGAGCCATGGCTATTTAGTGTATTTATCTGAGGAATATTAAAATGAATGACCAGTTCCCACTCAAGACCAATTAAATGAAACTTCTGTGTGATTCCAGTGTGCAGCCAGAGTGGAAACTATTGGCAGAAATCTAACAAATAATACAGTTAGCTGCAGGGACTTAATAACTGCATTTAAGTGACTAAAGACCACTTGTTCGTGGCTAGTAGAATCAGCGTACCTTGCTCTAGTGCAAAGCTTTATTTATATTCATGAAAATTCATTAATTAAAAACTCATAAAGAGATGCAAGGTGGTTTAGTGATTTGAAGTAGGGACTTTGGCACTTGACTACCAGGTTCGATGTATATATACCCTTGGCAAGGTGACTTAATCTCTGTGTACTTCGATTTCCTTATCTGTAAAGTAAAATATCTGCCTTAATGGGTTGGTATTAGCATTAAATGAGTTAATATTTGTAAAGTACTTGTCAATCTTTGGTAGTTGGTACCAATGCAGTGCCATCTTCTTTGCAGTAAGGTAAAAAGAAGGAAACTTTACTCAGTGCAAAACAGCTCAGTTGTGATACAGCACCACTGTGAGGTGGCCCTGGGCCAGGCCCCTCTCCAGGGCGTCAGTGTTGGTCTGGTCTATTGCGCTCTGTTGTACTCTGCTTTGGTCTCCTGTGCTGTCCACACTCTGTGCTGCTGTGCTCTGCTTTGGAGAGAGACTGGTGTTTTAGCTTCAGCCAGGTAAGGGCAGTGTTTGTTTCACCAGTGTTGGTGGAAGGGGAAACTGTGCTCTCTGAGCCAGAGGGGAGGGGTCTTATATAGGCAGAAGTCCCTGCCCCTGGCACCTGATTGGCCTGTCATACAAATGGGGAATTCATATCCTCCTAGTTTGATCCAAAAGACAGTGTGGTTGGAACTGGACACTTATGCTACGTGAAATAAGCCAGTCAGTGAAAGACAAATACAATATGATCTCATTTATAAGAGGAATCTAATGAACAAAATAAACTAATAAGCAAAACAGGACCAGAAACATGGAAACATGGAACAGACTGACAGCTGCCAGAGGGGAAAGGGGGGTGGGCATGGTGGAAAGAAGGGGAAGGGGTTAGTTAAAGAACATGTATGAATGACCCATGGACATGAGCAGTGGTGTGGGATTGACTGTGGGAGCAGGGAGTGGACTGGGTGGAGGAGGGCAAAGAGGGAAAAAAACTGGGACAGTTGTGATAGAATAAACAAAAAAATTAAAGCACTGTCTTGACTGGTCAGAATGGAATTGCTTCTGTTGATCAGTGAAGATGCTGATGGGGATATAGTTTGCACAGCTCCAGTTAGACAGGGAATAATGTCTCAGTTCTGTTGATTGAAATAGTATTCCATGAACTGTTCATGAACTCCTCAGTGGCTGGCTCAGATGGCAGAAACACAGTTTAGGAAGGCATTTCAGTGCAGGTACCAGGCAGCTTAATGTAGGCTTCTCCCTGAAGTGTGATTTGGGTGAGAGGTCCTTGTTTATAAGCAAATGTGAGGCTGTGAGTTTTTAGTTTGTTTTGATGTTGTTTAAATTTAAGGTCAATTAAACCACCAGGAGCCCTTAGTAGGCATCTTCTTTTATAGGGTCCATATCTTTAAGGCAGCATCTGGCACATAGGAACCCTTAACTTTGTTAAATACATAATTTAAAAAATAACAGAAGTGTACCTGTAGCCTGGGTTCATTTAAGGACTATAACATTGGGGACTGAGTAGCCCCTGGAATTTTTACGTAGACTGTTCTGTACTATCTTCTCCAGTATTAGAAAGGCTACAACATTTTTGCCCCCCTTTTCTTCTTAAATTTCTAAGTTTGTATATAAAAAGTCTGACCTTTTTAGTACTTTAGAATATTGTCCCCTCCCCCCATCAGAGAAATGACTGGTCATAGCATGTTGGATATAAGATGTAAGTGATCAGGTGGTTTCTTTGTTTTATGATTTTTTATTATTTTTTTGGTTACAGTTGACATATGTTGTTATATTAGTTTCAGGTGTGCAGCCCAGTGATTAAATATTACATAACTTAATAAGTGATCATCCCAACAAGTCTCATACCCATCTGACACTGTAAGGTGGTTTCTTTGTTTGAGTCTCAGGAGCTGGTTCAACTAAACACCTTGGATATTTCTACCTTAAGATGTATCACTATATCAGGTACTCAAAAATGCTGAGAAGGCTGGTCTACGTGTGGTTTAACTATGTTGATTTGATCATCTGGTTCTGAACACTTTGGTTTAATGTCTTGGAATAACTGCTAAACTTGTTTTCACTTGGTCATGACTTTCTCTGTCATTAAAGGAAATGACTTTTAAAGGTTCTTTTAACTTGAATTTGGTAATCTGTCCATCTACAGATAATGTATTTTACAGCCTGTATTTGGTAATGTACCTAAGTAAACCATCAGGTTTAGTTGAATTTCTAAAAGTTCAAGACTTGGCTTGTGATACTTAAGTAAATCTTTGTTTTTGATTCTTTTTACAGAATTTGATGACCCAAAATTTAATGAAATAGTTATTAGTTTCTAACTTTTACTGTGCTCATGACATGTCATGTTAAAAAAAATAAATTCATGGAGGTACAATTTGTGTACAATGAACCTGCACCTATTTAAAGTATATAATTCAGTGGGTGTTGCCTGATGTATTCTCCTATGAAACCATTACCAAAATCAAGTTATAAAATGTTTCCTTATGCTCCTTTGTAGTTAGTCTTTCTCTATTCTTGTCTTACCAATCTCTCATTATATAGATTTGTCCTAATTTTTTAGTTTTATTATAAGGAATTATGTGGTACCTACTCTTTGCATTGTATAACTACAGTACGATGTTAATCCCCTTTTGCCTTCCTCTGCCAATCCCCCCTCACCTTCCCTCTGGCTATCACTACAGTTGTCTATGTCCTGTGTCCTCTCTGATGGCTGTCTGTCTGTTCCATGTATCCATGCCTCTCTCTGTTCCTGTTTTGTTTGTCAGTTTATTTTGTTCCTTAAATTACAAATGTAAGGGAGATCATATGGCATTTGCCTTTCTCCGACTGGCTCATTTCTCTTAGTGTAATACTCAGAAGGTCCATCCATGCTGTTGCAAGAGGTGTAAGATTTTCTTCTTTTATAGCCAAGTAGTATTCCATTGTGTAAATGTACCACATCTTTTTTTATCTGCTCATCTACTGATGGGCACTTAGGCTCTTTCCAGATGTTGGCTATTGTAAATAACACTTCAGTGAGCACAGGGGTGCATAGATTCTTTTGAATTAGCATTTCAGGTTTCTTTGGATAAATTCCCAGAAGTGGAATCACTGGGTCATAAGGTAGTTCCATTTTTAATTTTTTGAGGAAACACTATCATTTTTTCTACAGTTGTTGTACCAGTCTGCATTCCCTATGATGTATTCACAGGAGAATAAATACATCAGTCAACAGTGTACTGGGCTTTCCTTTTCTCCACATTCTTGTCAACTCTTGTTTGCTGACTTATTAATGATAGCCATTCTGGCACATGTGAGGTGATACCTCATTGTGGTTTCGATTTGTATCTCTCTGATAGTTAGTGACACTGAGTTTTTATATGTCTATTGGCCATCTTTATGTCCTCTTTGAAGAAGTGTCTATTCAGATGCTTTGCCCATTTTTTTAAATCCTCATCTGAGAATATTTCTTTTTCATTGCTTTTAGAGAGGAAGAGAGGGAGGGAGAGAGCGAGAGCAAGAGAGAAAGAGACATGTGAGAGGAGAGAAACATTGATTGGTTGCCTCCTGTATGCATCCACATCCCTGACCAGAGTTATTGAACATACTATCTAGGTATGTGCTCTCACTGGGGAGCCAACTTGCAAACTTTTGCTCCAGTTAGCTGAGCCACATTGGCTAGGGCTACATGGCTCATTTTTTATTTGACTTGTTGGTCCTCTTGGTATTGAGTTGTATAAGTTCTTCATATATTTTGGAAATTAAGCCCTATTCAGATGTGTCATTGGAAAATATGTTCTCCCATTTAGTGGTTTCTCTTTTTGTTTTGTTGATGGTTTCTTTTTCTGTGCAAGGCTTTTTAGTTTGAATTAATCCCATTTGTTTATTTTATTCTTTGATTCCCTTGTCCAAAGAGATATACTGGCAGAAATATTGCTATGATAAATTTCTTTTTTAAGTATATTTTACTGATTATGCTATTACAAATGTCCCATTTTTTCTCCGCTCTATCCCCCTCTGCCCTGCACCCCTCTCCCTCCAGCATTCACCCCTCCCTTAGTTCATGTCCATGGGTCATACATACAAGTTCTTTGGCTTTTCCATTTTCTATATTCTTAACTTCCTCCTCTCTATTTTGTGCCTACCAATTTTGCTTCCTATTCCCTGTACCTTTTCCTGCATTGTCCCCCTCCCTACTGATAACCGTCCTCATGTGATCTCCATTTCTGTGATTCTGTTCCTGTTCTAGTCATTTGCTTAGTTTGTTTTTGTTTTTTAGATTCAGTGTTGATAATTGTGAGTTTGTTGTCATTTTACTCTTAATAGTTTTGATCATCATCTTTTTCCTAGGTAAGTACCTTTAACATTTCATATAAGGGCTTGGTGATGATGAACTTCTTTAATTTGGTCTTATCTGGGAAGCACTTTATCTGCCCTTCCATTCTCGATGATAGCTTTGCTGCATAAAGTAATCTTGGATGTAGGTCCTTACTTTTCATGACTTTGAATATTTCTCTCCAGCTCCTTCTTGCCTGTAAGGTTTCTTTTAAGGAATCAGCTGATAGTCTTATGGGAACTCTTTTGTAGGTAACTCCTTTTCTCTTGCGGCTTTTAATATTCTCTCTTTATCTTTAACCTTTGACACATTTTAATTATGATGTGTCTTGGTGTGGCCCTCTTTGGGACTCTCTGAGCTTCCTGGACTTGCATATCTATTTCCTTTGCCAGATTGGGGAAGTTTGCTTTCATTAATTGGTCAAATAATTTTCAATTTCTTGCTCTTCCTCTTCTCCTTCCTCTTCACCTGTATAATTCAGATGTTGGAATGTTTAACGTGTCCTAGAGGTTCCTAATCCTCTCCTCATTTTTTTTGAATTTTTGTTCCTTCTGTTCTGATTGGATGTTTCTTTCTTTCTTTCTTTTGTTCCAAATCATTGATTTGAGTCCTGGTTTCCACCCTTCACTGTTAGTTCCTGGTATATCTTTCTTCATTTCAGTTTGTATAGCCTTCATTTCTTCCTTTATTTTGCAAGCATACTCAGTCATTTCTGTGAGCATCCTGATTACCAGTGTTTTGAACTCTGCATCTGATAGGTTGGCTATCTCCTCGTTACTTAGTTCTTTTTCTGGAGTTTTGATCTTTTCTTTCTTTTGGGCCATATTTCTTTGTCTTGGCACACCTGTTATGTTGTGAGGGGCAGAGCCTGACATATTTGCCAGGGCAGGGTAATACTCTTTGCTGCCCTCTGGTGCTGTATGTGGGGGAGGGGTCAGAGAGGGAACAATGCCACTTGCTAGTTTGCTCAGTTCTTGCCCCACTTTCCATCAATTCCCTCCCTTCCCACAAGCAGATTTTGCCCTTTCAGGTGCTGATTTCTGGGTGGGTGGGCTTGTGTGCTCTCTAGGATCCCATGTGCCTCTGCAACAGACTCTCCTGTGAGACTGGGAGTTTCTCCTGCTAGTGCAACCCCCACAGATTATTTTACAGCCATAGGTTTTGATGCTTTAGTTGCCCACATTGGAACCCTGCATTGTGCAGTTTATCTCGCTCCCTTGTTGTTTGTCCCAGCTTATCCACACGTGAATATGGCACCCCCCAATCCACCAGCCACTGCCTCACCCACCCTGGTCCGCCTGCTGCGTCCTTGTCACGCATGCTCTGCACTCCAGCTTTACATCTCTGCCACTCCTACCTATCTGGATGAATGTTTCTTCTTTAACACCTTGGTTGTTAGACTTCCATAGAGTTTGGTTTTCTGGCTGTTTTTTGTTTTTAAATTAGTTGCCATCCTTCTTTCAGTTGTGCGAGGAAGTGAGGCTTATTTACCTATGCCTCTATCTTGGCCAGAACATACTATGAGAAATTTCTGAAATTTTCCTCCCTATGTATTCTTAGGATTTTTAGGGTTTTGTAATTTACATTTATGTCTTGTATTCATTTTGAGTGTATTGTTGTATCTGTTGTAAGGTGGTGGACTACTATTGATCATTTTGCCTGAATCTGTCAAATTTTCCCATCACCATTTATTGAAGAGACTGTCTTTATGCCATTATTATGTTCTTGCTTCCTTTGTCAAATATTAATTGACTGTAAAAGTGCGGGTTTATTTCTGGGCTCTCTATTCTGTTCTGTTGACCTCTGTGTCTGATCTTGTGCCAATACCATGCATGCTGTTTGGATTACTATGGCCTTGCAGTATAGTTTGATGTCAGGTAGTGTGATCTCTCCAACTTTGTTGTTTCTCAGGATTGCTGAGGCTATTGGCATCTTTTGTGGTTCCATATAAATTTTGGAATATTTGCTCTAAATCTGTGAGATATGCCACTGGTTTTTTTAAATATTTTATTTATTTCTTTATTTATTTTTAGAGAGAGGAGAAGGGTGGGAGAGAAACATCAGTGTGGTTGCCTCTTGTGCACCCCCTATTGGGGACCTTACCCACAATCCAGGCATGTGCCCTGAGTAGCAATAGAAGTGGTGACCCTTTGATTCCCTCACCAGTGCTCAATCCATTAAGCCACACCAGCCAGGGTGCCACTGGTATTTTAATAGTAATTGCATTGAATCTGTAAATTCTGTTGAGTAGTATGGACATTTTACTGATGTTTATTTTTCCTAACCATGAACATGACTTATACTTCCACTTATTTGTATCTTCAGTCTTTTTCTTAAGTATGTTACAATATTCCGAGTACAGGTCTTTTACCTCATTGCTTAAATTTATTCCTAGATATGTTATTGTTTTTGTTGTAAAAGTAAATACAATTATTTTCTTAGTTTCCCTTTCTGATAGTTCATTATTGGTGTATGAAAATGCCAAGGACTTCTGAATACTAATTTTGGATCCTGCTACTTTTCCATAATCACTTAAAGATCTACTAGGTTTTTGGTGCGGTGTTTAGGACTTATATATACAATATCATGTCATCTATGAATAATGACAGTTTTACTTCCTCCTTTCCAATTTGGGAGCTTTTTATTTCTTCCTTATTCTGATTAATGTGGCTAGGACTTCCAGTACTATATTGAATAAGAGTGGTGAAAGTGAACATCTCAGTCTTGTTTCTGAACTTATGGGAGACAGTTTTAAATTTTGTCCATTGAATATGATGTTGGCTGTAGGATTTACACATAATGGCCTTTATTATGTTGAGGTACGGTTCCTCATTTTTCCCACATTACTGAGAGTTTTTATCATAAATGGGGTCTGGATTTTATCAAAAGTTTTTCCTGCATCTATTGATATGACCATGTTATTTTTTAAAGAGTTTATTTATTTATTTTTAGAAATAGGGAGCGGGAAGGAGAAGGAAAGAGAAACATGAGTGTATAGTTGTCTCTCATGCACCCCCTATTGGGGACCTGGCTGGCAACCTAGGCATGTACCTTGACCAGAAATTAAACCAGTGACCCTGTGGTTTGCAGGCTTGCACTCATTCCACTGAGCCACTCCAGCTAGTGCTGATTATGATCATGTTAGTTATATATTTCATTTTGGTTTATGTAATATGTCATGTTATTGATTTGTGACTATTGTACCAAACTAACAAGCCTGGAATAAATCCCACTGAATGTGGTATATGATGTTTTTAATGTAATGCTGGATTTGGTATGCTAATGTTTTGTTGAGGATTTCAGCATGTATGCTTACTAGGGATATTGATCTCTAATTTTCTTTTCTTTGATTTGTCTTTATCTGGTTTTGGAATTAGGAAAATGCTGGCTTTGTAAAATTAGCTTGAAATCTTCCCTTTTCTTGAATATTTGGAATGGTTTGAGAAGGATAGGTGTTAGTTTCTGAATGGAATGTAAAATTTTCTGTGAAGCCATCCAGTCCAGGACTTTTGTTGCTGGGAGTTTTCTACTGATTCTATTATATTAGTGTAATTGGTCAATTCATGGTTTATGGTTCTTTCTGATTCAATTTGGGAAGATTATATGTCTAAGAAGTTATCTATTTTGCCCAGATTGTCCCATTTGTTAGCATGTAGTTTTTCATCATGTTTCCTTTTTACCCTTTGGAATTCTGTGGTTTCAATTGTTCCTCCCCCCCTTTCATTTCTGATTTTATTTATTTGGGTCCTCTCTTTTTCTTGATCTGTCTGGTGTTAAAGATTTGAGAAAGTTGTTTGTCATTTCAAAGAACTAGCTCCTGGTTTCACTGATCTTTTGTATTGTTTTTTAATTTTCTATATCAGTCATTTCTTCTGTAATCTTTATTGATTCCTTCCTTCGAGTTACTTGGGGTTTGTTGTCCGTCTATTTTATGTGTAGGGTTGAATTATTATTTTCCCTCATTACTGCTTTTGCTGTGTTCCACAGATTTTGGGTTGTTTTGTGTTCATTTTCATTTATTTCCCAATGAATTTTTATTTCTTTTATCTCATTCACCAATTCACTACTTAATAACATGCTATTTAGTTTCCATGTTTATGAATCTTACTCATTTTTCAATTTTTATTTTAATTTTTTTTGTTTTTTAAATTTATTTTAATTGTTGTTCTTGTACAGTTTTCTGTCTTTTACTCCCATCCCACCCTCCGCCCCAGCCCTTCCCACCTCACTCTGATTTCCACCAACGGTAGTTTTTGTCCATGTGCCCTTTATACTTGTTCCAGTAAACCCTTCCCTTTTTCCGATGAAATCCCCTCCCCTCTCCCCTCTGGTCACTGTCAGTTCTCTATTTCAGTGTCTTTGGTTATATTTTGATTGTTTGTTTGTTTTGTTGATTAGGTTCCTGTTAAAGGTGAGATCATATGGTATTTGTCATTCACCGCCTGGCTTATTTCGCTTAGCATGATGCTCTCCAGTTCCATCCATGCTGTCTCAAAGGATAGGAGCTCCTTCTTTCTTTCTGCTGCATAGAATTCCATTGTGTAAATGTACCATAGTTTTTTGATACATTCATTTACTGATGGGCACCTAGGTTGCTTCCAGCACTTGGCTATTGTAAATTGTGCTGGTATGAACATAGGGGTGCATAGGTTCTTTTGGACTGGTGTTTCAGGGTTCTTAGGATATAATCCTAGCAGTGGAATTGCTGGGTCAAAAGGTAGATCCATTTTTAGTTTTCCTTAGAAAATTCCATACAGTTTTCCATAGTGGTTGTACCAGTTTGGAATCCCACCAACAGTGCACTAGGGTTCCCTTTTCTCCACAACCTCTCCAACACTTGTTTGTTGCTTTGTTTATGATGGCCATTCTGAATGCTGTGAAGTGCTGTTTCATTGTGGTTTTAATTTGCATCTCTCTGATAGCTAGTGATATTGAGCATCTTTTCATGTGTCTCTGTATATCCTCCTTGGAGACGTGTCTGTTCAAGTCCCTTGCCCATTTTTTAATTGGGTTGCTTGTCTTCTTAGAGTGGAGTCATATAAGGTCTTTATATATTTTGGAGATTAAACCCTTGTCTGAAGTATGATTGGAAAATATGTTTTCCCATACAGTGGGTTCTCTATTCATTTTAATACTGTTTTCTTTAGCCATGCAAAAGTTTTTTATTTTGATGAGATCCCATTTGTTTATTCTTTGCTTTATGTCCCTTGCTTTAGGGGACATATCAGTAAAAATGTTGCTACATAAAATATCTGAGATTTTCCTGCCTATGTTCTCCTCTGGAATTCTAATGGTGTCATGGCTTATATTTAAATCTTTTATCCACCTTGAATTTATTTTTGTGTATGGTGTGAGTTTGTGCTCGAGTTTCATTTTTTTGCATGTAGCTGTCCAGTTCTCCCAACACCGCTTGTTTAACAGGCTATTTTTACTCCATTTTATGTTGCTGTCCCCTTTGTGACCACAGAGACTTGGGTTTATTTCTGGCCTCTCTGTTCTATCCCACTGGTCCATATGCCTGTTTTTATGCCAGTACCAGGCTGTTTTGATTACAGTGGCCTTGTAATACAGTTTGGTGTCAGGTATTGTGATCCCGCATACTTTGTTCTTCTTTTTTCAAAATTGCAGCAGCTATTCGGGTTTATTTATGGTTCCATATAAATTTTTGAAGTGTTTGTTCTATGTCTGTGAAATATGCCATTGGTACTTTAATAGGTATTGCATTGAATTTGTAAATGGTTTTCGGTAGTATGGACATTTTGATGATGCTGATTCTTCCGATCCATGAACACGGTATATGTTTCCATTAGTTTGTGACTTCCTTGGTTTCTTTCTTCAGTGTTGTATAGTTTTCTGCATACAAGTCTTTTACCTCCTTGTTTAGGTTTATTCGTAGGTATTTTATTTTTCTTTTTGCTATATTGAATGGGATATTTTTCTTGATTTCTGCTTCTGCTGTTTCATTGTTGGTATACAAAAATGCCTTTGATTTCTGGATGTTGGCTTTGTATCCCGCTGTTTGGTCAAATTCATTTATTAGGTTGAGCAGTTTTTGGCCGAGTCTATAGGATTTTCTATATACACTATCATGTCATCTGCAAACAATGATAGTTTTGTTTCCTCCTTTCCAATTTGGATGCCTTTTATTTCCTTTTATTGTCTAATCGCTGTGGCTAAGACTTCCAATACTATATTGAATAGAAGTGGTGAATGTGGACATCCTTGTCTTGTTCCTGATCTTAGTGGAGAAGATTTTAGCTTTTGCCCATTGAGTATGATATTGGCTGTAGGCCTCTCCTATATTGCCTTTATTATGCTGAGGAATGCTCCCTCTATTTTCACTTTGCTGAGTGTTTTTATCATAAATGAGTGCTGTACCTTATCCAGTGCTTTTTCCACATCTATTGATATGCTCATGTGATTTTTGTCTTTTCTTTTGTTCATGTGATGTATTACATTTATTGATTGGCAAATATTGAACCATCCTTGCATCCCTGGGATGAATCCCATTTGGTCATGGTGTATGATCTTTGTAATGTATTGTTCGATGTGGCTTGCCAATATTTTGTTGAGGATTTTAGTGTCCATGTTCATCAGCAATATTGGCCTAATGTTTTCTTTCTTTATTGTGTCTTTATCTGGTTTTGCTATTAGGATGATGCTGACTTCATAAAAAGAGATTGGGAGTCTTCCTTCATTTCAGATTTTTTGGAATAGTTGGTGAAGGTTAGGGGATAGTTCTCCCTTAAATGTTTTGTAGAATTCTCCTGTGAATCCATGTGTCGGGAGTTTTTTGATTACTGCTTCAATTTCATGTGCTATTATTGGTCTGTTCAAGCCTTCTGCTTCTTCTTCATTGAGTTTGGGAAGACTGTATTTTTCTAGAAACTTGTCCATTTCACATAGGTTTCCAAATTTCTTGGCATGGTTCTTCATAGTAATTTCTTACAATGCTTTGTATTTCTGTGGTATCAGTTGTAATCTCTCCTCTTTCATTTCTGATTATGTTTATTTTGGTCTTCTCTCTGTTTTTCTTGATGAGCCTGCTTAAAGGCTTGTCAATTTTCTTTATCTTTTCAAAGAACCAGCTCCTGGATTTAGTGATCCTTAATACTCTGCTTTTATTCTCTATGTCATTTAATTCTGCTCTGATCTTGGTTATTTCTTTCCTTCTACTTGTTCTGGGCCTTTTTTTTGTTGTTGTTCCTCAAGTTCATGTAGGTGTAGGCTTAGGCTGTTTGTTTGAAATGTTTCCATCTTTTATAGGTAGGCCTGTATCACTATGAACTTCCCTCTCCGAACTCCCTTCACTGTGTCCGATAAGTTTTGGGTTGTTGTGAGTTCATTTTCATTTGTTTCCAGAAACTTTTTGATTTCTTCCCTAATTTCATTCTTGACCCATTCATTGTTTAATAGCATGCTATTCAATCTCCATGATTTTGAGTGTTTTGGGTTTTTCCCCTTGGGGTTGGTTTCTAGTTTCAGTCCCTTGTGGTTGGAGAAAGTGTTTGGTATGATTTCAATTTTCTTGAATTTGTTGAGGTTTCATTTGTGTCCTATCAAGTGGTCTGTCTTTGAAAATGTCCCATGTACATTTGAAAAGAATGTGTATTTAGTTTCTTTGGAATGAAGGACTCTCTCTATATATATATCAATTAAGTCCATTTCATCTAGAGTGTTGTTCAATGCCACAATATCTGTGTTGATATTTTGTTTGGAAGATCTGTTCATTTTTGACAGTGGGGTGTTAAAATCCCCTACTATAATAGTATTGTTGTCAATATCTTTCTTGAAGTCCTCTAAGATTTTCTTTATGTATTTAGGTGCTCCTATGATGGGTGCATATAGATTTACAATATTTATGTCTTCTTGGTGGATTTTTCCCTTGAGTATTATGAAGTGGCCTTCTGGGTCTCTCTTTATGGCCCTTCTTTTGAAGTATGAGTATTGCTACCCCGGCTTTCTTTTCCTGTCCATTTGCTTGGAAAATTTGTTTCCAGCCCTTCACTTTGAGTCTGTGTAGGTCTTTTGTCCTGAGGTGGGTCTCTTGTAGGCTGCATATGTGTGGTCATTCTTTCTTATCCATTCAGCTATTCTATGTCTTTTGATTCGAGCATTTAATCCATTTACATTTACGGATATTATTGATAGGTACTTATTCATTGCCATTTTTGTACCCATGTTCCTCCCTCTCTCTCTCTCTCTTTCTCTCTCTCTTCCTTCCTTTCCTTAAAGCAGTCCCTTTAGCATCTCTTGCAGAACTGGTTTGGTAGAGATGTGTTCTTTTATACTTGTTTTGTCTGGGAAGCTCCTTATTTGTCCTTCTATCTTGATTGAGTGTCTAGCTGGGTAAAGTAGTCTTGGTTGTAGGCCTTTGGTTCTCATTAGTTGGAATATTTCTTGCCATTCTCTTCTGGCTTGGAACATTTCCATTGAGAAGTCAGCTGCTAGCCTTATCGGGGCTCCCTTGTGTGTTACTTCCTTTTTTCCCTTGCTGCCTTTAAGATCTGTCTTTATCTTGAAATTTTGCCATTTTAATTATGATGTGTCTTGAGGTGGGCCTCTTTGGGTTCCTCTTGATTGGGACTCTCTGTGTTTCCTGGATATGTGTGACTTTTTCTCTCATCAAATTAGGGAAGTTTTCCATCATTAGTTTTTCAAATAGGTTTATTATCCTTTGCTCTTCTTCTCCTTCTGGAATCTGTATTATACAGATATTATTACGTTTCATATTGTCTTGCATTTCTCTTAATCCCTCTTCATTCTTTCTGAGCCTCTTTTCCTTTTCTTGCTCTTTCTGGGTGTTTTTTCTATTTTGTACTGCAACTCGCTGATCCAATCTTCTACTTCATTGATTCTGCTTTTGATTCCTTCTAATATGTTCTTCAGTTCAGAAATTGTATTTTTCATTTCCTCTTGGCCCTTGTTGATAGTTTCTATTTCTTTTTTTCTGTTGATATAGTTTGCGGTGAGTTTATCATATCCTCCCTGTAGTTTCTGGTAGCTCATTGAGAACTCACGGAGCTTCTTGACAACCATTGCTTTGAACTCAGTATCTGATAGTTGAGTTGCTTCTGTTGCATTTAGCATTCTTTCTGGGGCTTCCTCCTTTCCTTTCATTTGGGGATTGTTTGTGTGTCTTCCCATTGTTTGCGAGACTCTTCTTGTTAGCCTCAGCTTCTTAAATTGATCTGTTCTCTCCCCTGGGTTTATGGTGTAAACTTCTGTGGTATAATTCCTGTGAGATTCAGTGGTGCAGTGTCCTTCACTATCCTGGTGTTCACAGCTTCCACTGTCTCAGCTGTTGGGATGCTCCCTGTTTGGTTCTAACTCTGGTGTTTTCACAGTTGCAGGTTTTTTTTTGTTTTTGTTTTTGTTTTTTTGTCTCTCTCATGGGTTTTTAAAAAGAGAAAAGAAAAACGAAAAAAGAACAAAAAAAAGGAAGGAAGAAGAGATAAAATTGGAAAGAAAGGAAGGAATGAAACAAGAAAGAAGAGAAGTAAAAGGAGTTGAGGGATAAAACAGGTAAAAATAATAAAAAAATATATAATTAAAACCAAACCAAACCAAAAAAACTCCACAAAAACAAAAAACAAACAAAGAAAAAGATAAAAATCTCTTGCTGTTTTCAAACTGGCCAAACTGGTTTTTCTGGTCTTGCTGGTTGCAACAGACTGAGGGGTGACTGGTGTCCCTTTTCTCCCTGTTTGCACTCATTCAGCTTTGGGCTATTCTCAGTGCCAGCTGCACACTCTCCTCAGGGCTAGTTGGTGTATCTCCGTGCAGGGCCTTGGGTGTCGTTTCTGAGCCTCCTGCAGAACGTGTGCTTTCCCATGTTTTTGGGTATGAGCTGGGATCACCTACGGATGGAGCACTCCCCACGTTTCTGTTTGTGAGCTCAGGATCTCCTACAGGGTGTGTGCGCCTACCTGAGTTTAAGGGTGTGGACTGCGAGGGTTTCCCGCATTGTGTGCACTCAATCCTAGGATCATGGGTGTGAGCTCCGGCTGTTCCTTTGCACAGCCCCTTCCTTCGGTCCCAGGGCCACCTCTTGTGTTTCGGTCACCTCCGGCCTCAGGGCTGCCTCCGATTGTAGACGCACTTCTGGTTGCAGAGGCGACTCCTGTCACTCGGTCACCTCTGGTCCCAGTCCCAGGGCCATCTCTGGTTGGTCAGACGTTTCCGGTCCTCATTTTTTTCAATTACAATTGATTTCTAGTTTTATACCACTGTGGTAAGAGAAGATGCTTGATAAGATTTCAATCTTCTTGAATTTATTAAGACTTATGCTTCCTAACATGTGGTCTACTTTCCAGAATGGTCCCTGTGCACTTGAGAACAATGTATAGTCTTAATGTTTTGGGAAGAAATGTTCTGCATATATCAGTTGAATCCATATCATCATGTGAGTCCTGTAATATCACTATTGCCTTGTTTATTTTTTGTCTGGAAGATCAATCCATTGGTGTCAGTGCCATGTTAAAATCTCCTACTGTGAGTGTGTCTCTGTTGATGTCTCTCTTAATGTCCACCAATATGGACATTATGTTATGTTTCATTCTTCTTTTGGATCAGTCTCTTTAGTATTATTATGTAGTGACCTTCATTACTTTTGGTTAAAACTTTGTTCTGACGTCTCTTTTGTCTGATACAAGTATTACTATCCCAGTTTTTTTTTTT
>PVKU01001817.1:0-164066 GCA_004027475.1 Anoura caudifer | reverse complement strand
TCATTTCTTTCTATACTACTTTGGTGGTAATGAACTCTGTTATCTTGTTTTCATCTGGGAAAATCTTTATTTCACTTTTGATTTTAAGTAGCAGCCTTGCTGGATAGAATAGCCTTGGTTATATGTTCTTGCTTTTCATCACTTTGAATATTTCATGCCAGTTCCTTCTGGCCTGAAGTCTTTCTGTTGAGAAGTCAGCTGACAGACTTATTTATGGGAGCTCCTTTGTAGGTAACTCTCTCTTGCTGCTTTTAAGACTCTCATTTTGTGTTTAACCTTTGCCATTTTAATGGTGTATCTTTGCGTGGGCCTCTTTGGGTTTATCTCAATTGGAACTCTCTGTGCTTCCTGGACTTGTGTGACTTTTTTATCACGTTAGGGAAGTTTTCAGCCATTATTTCTTCAAACAGGTTTTCTATCCCTTACTTACTCTCTTCTGCTTCTGATACCTCTATTATGCAAATGTTGTTATACTTGATATTGTCTGCAGGTCCCATAGATTTTCTTCATTTATTTAAAAATTGTCTTTCTTTTTGATGTTCTGTTTGTGTGCTTACTGTTATCTTGTCCTCTAACTCACTGATTCATTCCTCTGCTTCATTTACACTGCTCTTGAGTCTTTCTAGAATATTCTTCATTGCTGGTATTGTATTCTGTATTTCTGACTGGTTCTTTTTTTTCCCTATTCCCTTGTAATGCTTACTGTCTTTTTAGGTCCTCACTGAAATCATCCATTTTCCTCCTAAGGTACTTGAACATCTTTCTAACCATTGTTTTAAACCCTGTATCTGGTATCTTGGTCTCTTCCATTTCGTTTAATTATTTTTTCTTTAGATTTACTTACTATTTTATTTGGAGAATATTTCTTTGTCCATTTTCTCTCTGTGTATTATACAAATGTGCTATGATTTCCAGACTTTCTAAGGTGGCTTTATGATATAGGTGTCTTTTGGGGTTCAGTGGTACAGTCTTTTAGACCACCTTAGCTTGGTGCTCCAGGAATATTTCTTGTGGGATACGTGCAGTGTCCTATTTTAGTTGAATCTTGAAAGCTGTTTGCCATCTGGTGGGCGAAGTTAATACTTCAGGCTGTCTGACTAGAAGGATAAACCTTGATCACTATGTATGAGTTGGTATGCAGGGGCTGCCCCTAGAGGTGGAGCTGTTCCCAGCAGTGTCTAGTGCTTGGCAGAATTCCAGTTTTGGTGTGCTGCTATTGTGGCTAGTTGGGTCAAGCTCTGGTATAGTCTGAAGCCACCATTGGTTGTGTTGCTTCTCAGTGCAGTTGGGCAGGGTTCAGGTACCGGTCAATGGCAGACATTGTGTGTAACTGTTCTTAGGCTCCCTGTCTGGAACTACTGTTTTATTTATTGCATGTGTTTGCATCTACTGGGCCTGTCTGAGCCTGGGAGAGGCCAATCGCTGTACAGTGGTCAGCTTCCTCCATTTAGAGCTCAGGGGAGATCTATAAAAGTTTCAAGGCTCACTGAGATCTACCCCCACCTACCAGCTACTCAATCTTTCTGATGGGCGTAGTGCCAGCTGAGCCCGCAGGAGTGTGGCAAGCACTTCTGCCTCTTCCCAGATGGAAACCTCCCAGAGGTACACTCCGAATGTCTCCCCTCCGAGTAGCACTCCCTTTACCCTGTGGAGCTGAGCTCAGCAGGACAGAGCCTCCAGGACTTGGGCGGGCAGATCCCATGAGTCTCTCGTTGTGGTTGGTGCCAGCCAGCTTGTTGGAGGGCATCAGGGACTTCTTCCTTTTCCTGATGGAGTGCCACCCCCAGATCCTCCCTCTGGACTGAGATCAACAGAGTGGTATAGGGGGGCTCAGCTGTAGGAAAATCAGGTCATATGACTATTCCATTGGAGGAATAGTGTGGGCTGAGTTTGGAGCGTAGATATGAGTGCCCCCTCCTACCTGCAATGTAGCCACACAACGAAGCACATGTCCCTCTCATTCCCTCACAAAAGCCTCCCTGGGAGAGGTGCACTCAGATCACCCTGTGGGACTGAACTCATTAGGATGGGTCCACAGGGAATGGAAGGGTAGGCCAAATGAATCCATGTGTATCAGGGGGAGTGGAGCCAGCAATGCTCTTGAGGTTGGGAAGAATTGTCCTCTTTCAGAGCTACATGGTTCTCAATCTCTTCCAAGAGTTCCTCAAGGAAAAGAGCTCCCTGAAAGTCCCTGCTGGGTGCAGCCAGGAGATGCCCCTGCAGGACCCAAGCACAGCAGAGTACTGTCGCCAGTAATTGGGGGAGGGGGCAGTGCACTCCCCAGGCTGGTGCTATAAAAATAGGAGTGCTTGACTTTGGGAAGGTGGCTTCTGGGTCTCTAACCAAATGTCTTCTCCCCTTGGCAGACTGAATCACCACTGATTTTTACCACCATATGCTATGCAGGCTCCTCTTTCTGTCTCTGTTGCTCTGGATTGGAGTATCCCAATCCCCTGCATGGGTTTGATACCCCAAGCTCCTGGGATGGAGGTGTTTTGCTGTGAGATATCATTCCTCCTTCTCAGTCACTGCTTGTGAATGAGGTGGGGGGTAGTTCATCCCTTTCCACTCTCTGCCCTTCTTACTTGTCTCTCTGTGGCTTTTCCTATAAATCCTTTCCTACAATATTTCAATTGATCTAGACTTCAGTTGCTATTCAGGTTGATCAATCTGTAATTTAGCTGTAAATCTGGTTGGGCACAGGGAGCAGGTGACTATAGCTTTGTCCTGCTCTTCAGCCATCTTGGATTCTTTCAGTTATGTTTTGAAGGAAAAATTTGCTGTACCAGATGTCAAAAGAGAGGTTAATTTATAAATAAAAACATGCTTCTATAGATTCACTTGAGTTTGGACCTGTAAATACAGATTTCCTTGAATTTATTAAGAGCAAAAATGAAAAATTTCTTACTTATTTCATTGTACTTGGTACTTAACAAAGAGCAGCAGTCAAAGTATATCTTCAACTGTTCACACAATTATTAAAAATGGAACTCTGCCTTTGAATTCCTATTAATTTATTTCTAGTTATAACTCTTTTCATAGGAAGTATCTCATATTTATTCTTTAGTTTGACATATGTTTGTGAAGGTTAATTTAGAAACAGTTATGTTATTGTCTTGATATTGGGACCATGCTTTTAATAATTTGGTTCATTGATTTCCATATTGAACTGAGTTTGGCAACTTTAGATTGCTATCGCTTGTGTTTTAAAGTATTAGTTTCTAAAATTAATGTTTGAACAAATTAAATATACAGAGAATATAATAAATAGAAGTCATGTTAAAGAGACTTTGTTTTAGAATTTTATAAGACAATCAGATGACTTTATTTTTTAGACTAGGCAGAGCTTTGAGATGATCTTAAAACTATGTATTGAAACAAATGATTATTAATTACCTATTAATTTAAAGTTATGCTGCAGGACACATATATTTTTAAATTTGCTTTCTAAAAATAAATTTGGAATTTGCTTTTTTAGGGCAAAGTGAAATGTATGTATTTACTGGAGATTTTCTCATTTTCCTCTCTTTCCTCTCTCTCTTTCTCTTTTTTTCCCTGTAAGATATTCATATTTTTATAGGATGCATACAATGGGTATGAAAATAAATTATCACAATGATTTAAAGTCGTTACAAATACCTATATATTAGAATCATTATGAGGCTAATTATTAATTATTGAGTGCTCTGATTGATTGAACTTGAATATATTTCTTGTTCTCCTGACTACATCTTTGATACAAATCTCAGGAAGTTCTTAATTCCTTTTGATAATGAAAAAGTATTATCCTTTCAAATAAGATAGTTTTTAAAATCTGGGTTGACTTAATAACTAAATAGTAATAAAAATCCTTAGAATTGAGTTTTAACATTTTTTTTGTATTTGTATGCAGTTTGAATATGTATATTGAGCACTGGTTAACCTTAATGTTTTGGCTTTTTAGAGCCCACATTATAAGTTATTTTGAAAATACTTTGTTTAAAGGGTAAATACCTTGTATTTTGAATAGTATGAAAAACATGTAACTGGCCATTATGAAAAGAAAGACCCAAATTTTTCTACTCTTTTTGTTTAATAACTTTATTTTAAAATATGTTAATAAACTTATAAGTATATTCTGGAAATGATGTGGAGTCCAGCCCACGAAGTTCTTGTGTTGTGGCTGCGATTAACAAATTCACATGGACTAAAGAAGTCCTGTGGAGAAAAAGGGACAGCATAGCCACTCTCTGAGTGAGAGAGGGCGGTGACCCTTGCCTGGGCAGGCTTTTATCTGGGCACATTACATTAAGGATAGTCCTCATTTACCATGCACTGGTTCACTTTAGGTGCTTACCTTTTACAGAAAACAAAGGAGAGGGTGTTGCTAATTACATCAAACAAGAAGGATATTTGCAAATGCAAAAAGAAAAGTGGTTGAACTGGTTACACTCATTCTTGGGAGGTTTAGCATAGATTTTAGGAAGTTACTTTAAAGATATGCAGTAAACATTTGCTGCCTCAATTCAGGGTGAGGGAGTTTTAGCAAAAGCAAGCCTCACAGCAGCCTAGGTAAAATGCAGGCCTGATTCCCCTTGGGAAAACCTATCTGTGAGCATGGGTTCTGTGTGCGACCTCACTCCCCACTGGCCTTTCCGAATGGGGGCTGGGCTACATTTCCCACTGCCATGTGGAACGGTCCCCTATGTGGAAAGTGGAATTTTCTGATAACCAAATGCTGTGTTTTTGTTTAACTTTAAAGCCATTAGACATTGAACATAGTGTATACCTGGTAGTCTGCTTTGACATATTTTTTAAAAAATAAAGACATGCACAAAAATAAATTCAAGGTGGATAAAAGATTTAAATATAAGTCATGACACCATTAAAATTCTAGAGGAGAACATAGGCAGGAAAATCTCAGATATTTCATGCAGCAGTATTTTCACTGATATGTCCCCTAAAGCAAGGGACATAAAGGAAAAAATAAACAAAATGGGATCTCATCAAGATAAAAAGCTTCTGCACAGCTAAAGAAACAGCATTAAAATAAAAAGAGATCCAAACATATGGGAAAACATATTTGCCATTGATACCCCAGACAAGGGTTTGATCTCCAAAATATATAAAGAACTCACATGATTCCACTCTAAGAAGACAAGCAACCCAATTAAAAAATGGGCAAAGGACTTGAACAGACACTTCGCCAAGGAGGACATACAGAGGATCCAGGGACATGTGAAAAGATGCTCAGTATCGCTAGCTATCAGAGAGATGCAAATTCAAACCACAATGAGATACTACTTCACAGCTGTCAGAATGGCCATCATAAACAAAGCAACAAACAACAGGTGTTGGAGAGGTTGTGGAGAAAAGGGGACCCTAGTGCACTGTTAGTGGGATTGCAGACTGGTACAACCACTATAGTAAACAGTATGGAAATTTCTCAGAAAACTAAAAATGGATCTACCTTTTGACCCAGCAATTCCACTGCTAGGATTATATCCTAAGAACCCTGAAACACCAATACAAAAGAACCTTTGCACCCCAATGTTCATAGCAGCACAATTTACAATAGCCAAGTGCTGGAAATAACCTAGGTGCCCATCAGTAAATGAATGGATCAAAAAACTAAGGTACATTTACACAATGTAATTCTATTCAGCAGAAAGAAAGGAAGGAAGGAAGGAAGGAAGGAGGGAGGGAAGGAGGGAAGGAAGGAGGGAAGGAGGGAGGGAGGGAGGGAGGGAGGAAGGAAGGAAGGAAGGAAGGAAGGAAGGAAGGAAGAGAAAAGACAAGACTAGACTTCCGGCCAAGATGGAGGTGTAGGTGCACACACTGTGCCTCCTCTCACAACCAAAATTAAGGACAACAAAGATTTAGAAATGAGAAAACAACCAGAACTTATAGAAAATTGAACTGATTAGAAGTCCAACAACCATTCATCCAGACTGGTAAGAGTGGCGGAGTCAGGGCAGGAAAAAGTGGAAGTGCAGACTGGGCACGTAGGTAGCAGCGGCTGGCAGATCCCAGGTGCACAGGCGGTGACTAGCAGACCCCAGGTGTACAGGGGGCAGCTAGCAGACCCCGGACATGGGGTGGCAACTGTGCAGACCCAGTGAAGCCGCGCAAGGTGGCTGGCTGACCAGGTGGTCCCACATTGGCGTGCAGATAATCCAGGAGAAGGGGAAGCAGTGGAAGGGACTGGCATCTGAGAGTGAATAGAGCAAGCACCATTGTTTCCTCTTGGACCCCACCCCCACATACAGCATCACTACCCAGCGACTGGGCTGCCCCACCCTGGGGAACACCTAAGGCTTCACCCCTCACTATGTAACAGCCATGACTGGGCGAAAAAAAGAAAAAGAAAAAGAATGGCTCAAACTGGAGAACAAATCAAAGCCCCAGAGCCAATTTATCTAAGCGATGAAAAGATAGTCAACCTATCAGATGCACAATTCAAAGCCCTGGTGATCAGGATGCTCACAGAATTGGCTGATTTTGCTCACAAATTAGATGAAAAAATGAAGGCTACAATAAGTGAAATGAAGAAAAATGCACAGGGAACCAATAGAGATGGGAGGAAAACTGGGACTCATATCAATGGAGTGGACCAGAAGGAAAAAAGAAACAACCAAACAGAAAAGAATGAAGAAACAAGAATTCAAAAAAATGAGGAGAGGCTTAGGAACCTCCAGGACATCTTGAAACGTCCAAACATCCAAATTATAGGGGTACCGGAAGGGGAAGAGGAAGAGCAACAAGGGGAAAACTTATTTGAACAAATAATAAAGGAGAACTTCCCCAATCTGGCAAAGGAAATAGACTTCCAGGAAGTCCAGGAAGCTCAGAGAGTCCCAAAAAAAGGTGAACCCAAGGAGGAACACACGAAGGCACATCATCATTACATTAGCCAAGATGAAAATGAAGGAGAGAATTCTGGAAGCATCAAGGGATAAAGGCAGAGTCACCTCCAAAGGAGTTCCCATGAGACTGTCAGCTGATTTCTCAAAAGAGACCTTCCAGGCGAGAAGGGGCTGGAAAGAAGTATTCCAAGTCATGAAAGTCAAGGACCTACATCCAAGATTACTCTATGCAGTAAAGCTGTCATTTAGAATGGAAGGGCAGATAAAGTGCTTCTCAGATAAGGTCAAGTTAAAGGAGTTCATCATCACCAAGCCCTTATTATAAGAAATGTTAAAGGGACTTATCTATGAAAAAGAAGATAAAAAGTATGAACAGTAAAAAAGACAGCAAACTCACAGGTATTAACAACCACACCTAAAACAAAAGCCAGCTAAGCAAACCCCTACAACAGGAGCAGAAACACAGAAATGGAGATCACATGGAGGGTTAGCAATAGGCGAGAGGGAGGAGGAGAGAGTGGGACAAGGTACGGAGAACAAGTAGCACAGATGGTGGGTAGAAAATAGACAAGGGGAGGGCAAGAATAGTGTGGGAAATGTAGAAGCTAAAGAACTTATGACACATGGACATGAACTAAAGGGGGAAATGTGGGTGGGAGGGGGTGTGCAGGGTGGAGGGGAATGAAGGGGGGAAAATGGGACAACTGTAATAGCATAATCAATAAAATATATTTAAGAAAGAAGGAGCTCCTAACGTTTGGGATAGCATGGATGGAACTGTAAGGCATTATGCTAAGTGAAATAACCCAGGCAGTGAAAGACAAATACCATATGATCTCACCTTTAACAGGAACCTAACCAAGAAAACAAACAAATAAGCAAAATATAACCAAAAACACTGAAATAGAGAACAGACTGACAGTGACCAGAGGGGAGAGGAGAGGGAATTTCTGGGGGAAAAGGGAAGGGTTTAAAAGGGCAAGTATAAAGGACACATGGACAAAAATTAGGGAGTGTGGAAATGGGAAGGAGGATGGGAGGGCTGGGGGCTTGGCTGGGATGTGAGTAAAAGACAGAAAACAGTACTTGCAATTAAAATAAAATAAAATTTAAAAATAAAATGAAAGTTATATGGAAGTAAATTTTCCCAAACATAGCCAAGGCAATCATGAAGAGCAATGTATGAAGACTGGCTCTGAAGGATGTAAAGACATATTAAAATGTTATGAAATAAATAAATAAATATATAGTTTGAAGTTCTGGATCCAGGGTGACTTAGATGGAATATAGGTAATATATCAGGTTTGTTTTGCAATTATAATGTCTACCACATTTTACTACATCTTCTCTGCTTCCTTTGATGCCAGTACTTGCTCATAAAATTTATTATATTTAGTTTTTGAAATAGACTTTTTTCAAAAAATGTATTGGAAGAATGCAAAGTATATACAATAGTATTGTTTAGTCTCAGTAATATATTATTTAAGTATACTGCACTTTACTAAATCACACATTAGTTTCAGTATCAGAATACTTAGAGAAAGTCTGGAGACTCTTTAATATACTGAAAACATGAAATTGAAGTTGTCTGCCATCAGTTTGGGTTGAACAAACTTACCGACAAAATTTGGCTTTTTCCTCAGCACTTCGTTGGAGCAGGTAGTAAGCCTTACAACTCCATAAGAAATTGACAAGATTTCCAAAATGGCTGTAGAAGAAAGCTGCATCCATTTCCTTTCCTCCCTAAACCGATTTACAACTAAATTGCAGATCAGTCAACCTCACAATGAACTGAAAGCTATCTGATATGAAATATTATAACCAAGGAATACAGAAGATGCTACGTAGAGACTGGCAAGAAGGGTTCAGATGTAGTGGGAGAAAGCCCCCACATGCAGATGTGGTAGCAGCTGAGAAGCTGGAGATACATCATGACTATGGAACTCCCTCTAGCTAGGAGCATGGAGTCTTAACCACATATAGGGGTACCCAGCCCAGAGCTACAGAGATGGGCAGAAGAGTCTGTGTAGCATCTGGTGGTGGGAATCAGTGGGGATTTATCCTGCCTGGGAGACTCGGAGCACACCCTTACAGGGTAGAGCACCTTGTTGGTTTTCAGCCTAGTTGAACTGTATGCTTAAAAAAACAATAGTTTTTCAAATTTTGAATAGAAAGGTGTTGTAATAGTTGAACTATTATATATATATATTTTTTTTGCTAAAGAACTTTAATACTAAAATCTAATTGCCTCATTTGAGGGAATAATTTGACTGTAATTGTTAACTCCAAATTTGGTTATTCTGTTTATGTTTTTAACTTTGTCACCAGACAATTGCCTACATTTGAATATGAGGCAAGAGAATGTGTATCTTATGTCAAAGGACATTGAATGAAGCCCCCTTGGATCATTTTTGTTTGCTCTATTACTTTTATAATTATATTAAGGTCGTTTATTTGGCTGTAGCATTCTCATACCTCTATCAGAACTCAAATTGATGTTTCATATTTTATGTTAAGTGTGATGACTTACTTAATTTTTTCTAAAAGGTAGTAGCTGGAAGTATTACATTGGCCAAATAATGTAATTACTCTAAAATTTTTATTCAGAATATTTTATAAATACTTAAAACTTTGGAGAGGCTTCCAAGGCAATTTCTTTAGTAACATTTTTGTACTGGGTTTACAATTTTTTAAAGTACAGTATGCTTAGAACCAGTTCAAATGTATAAATAAAAATATTTAACTTGCTAATTTATGTTGTCCTATCATCTACAACCCCTTTTTATAAAATGTTGGGAACTGATAATTTTCTAGACATCCAAAACTATAGTTAACTTAATTCATTTTTTCCTTGTTTTTAGTGGGAGATTTTGATAAGATCTGGAGAGAACATTGTGAGGATGAGGAAACACTTTGTGAATATGCTGTTGCAATGAAAAATTTGGCAGATAATCATTGGGCAAAAAGTTGTGAAGGTGAAGGTCGTATTGAATGGTGTTGTAGGTGAGTGTTTTTATGAACTAACATGTTTGGTTTCTAATGTATTGTTGACACTCAAATTTAAATAACACTGAATAATTTATTGTACCAAAATGTAAGTGTTTGAAAACAGTTGATGTTTTTTAGACAACTTGTCACCCATTAGTTCACTTTTTCTAGGTTTATTTCATTCCTTTTTAAATCAAAAGATTTTTCTTTGATATAATTTGTTTTTCTGCTTCAACTTTATTTAAAAGAATAGCTTTAAATACATTTAACATATTTAACATTAATCCAATAAAATAGGAAAATTAACCCGAATCATCATTAGTAAGTTTGAAAGAAATTTCTCTAGGTAAATATCCATATTGGGATTCAAGTAGAAGTGAGAATTTTTCTATCATTTAAAATTTGAAAACTTCTGGTAAGTTTCAAAATCCTGAATTTTTGGTGTGTGATTTGCAGTATTCCAGCACTTATATTGACTTTGGGGGATGTTTGTTTTCTCCTAGTATATAGATTCTAATGTTAAAAACATCAGAAAATAAAATACTGATGATAATTTTCCCAAGGTGATAAAACTATAAGAATGGATATATGTGTTAACTGGATTTTAAAATGAACTCCCAGAAAACAAGAATTATCCTTCTTCATGGACAATAAGTTTACAATAACATCAGTTTTATATATTTTTAACATGATTTTTTAAAAAAGATTTTTCTTATTTATTTTTAGACCCAGGTGAAGGGTGGAAGACAGAGGGAGAGAAACATCAATGTGTTGTTACCTCTTACGTGCCCATACTGGGGACCTGGCCCGCAACCCGGGCATGTGTCCTGACTAGGAATCAACCAGCGACCCTTTGGTTCTCAGGCCAGTGCTTAACCCACTGAGCTACACCAGCCAGGGTTAGGTTTATATTTTATATCAAATTTTTATTCAAAATTTTTATGTTAATCTCATTTAAAAATTATGTAATAGTGTCTATTTCATTCATTCAATAAATGATTCAGAGAAATAGATGTATTTATATTATTTCATTTATTTAATAATATTTTTTAGTGTTGTCTACTGTTTACGTGTCATGCCATAGACAATGGGAATACAACAATTAACCAAACAGACAAAACCCATGCTCTTATGTAGCTTATATGCTAGTGGCAGTTAGAGGCAAGAAACAATATGTAAAGTAAATATATAATAGGTCAGAAATGATAAGTGCCATGAAAAAAACAAAGGAAAAATAAGAGTTTTAAATAGGGTAGACAGAGAAGGCCTCACTGAAATGATACGTATAAAATACCTAAAGGAAGTGAGAGCACAAGACCCAACAAGTCTAAAGCCCTTGAGGCAGGACCATGCTGGCATGTTTCAGATAGAGCAAGGAGACCACTGGTGTGGCTAGAGCATAATGAGGGGGAGGATGGTAGAAAACAAGAAAATGAATAGCTAGATTTTTAGTTTTTTGAGAAAATTCCATACTGTCTTCCACAGTGGTTGGCACCAATCTGCATTCCCACCAACATCATAGTAGGGTTCCCTTTTCTTGACTACCTCACCAGCACTTGTTTGTTGATTAGTTATAATGGTCATTCTGACTGGTGTGAAGTGGTATCTCACTGTGGTTTTAATTTGCATGTCTCTGATGGCTAGTGATGCTAAGCATCCTTTTGTATGTCTCTGGGCCCTCTGTATGTCCTCCTTGGAGAAGTGTCTGTTCAGGTCCTTTGCCCATTTTTTAATTGGACCCTGAAACACCAGTTCAAAAGAACCTGTGCACCCCAGTGTTCATAGCAGTACACTTTACAATAGCCAACTGCTGAAAGAAACCTAAGTGCCCACCAGTAAATGAGTGGATTAAAAAAACTGTGGTACATTTACAAAATGGAATACTATGCAGCAGAAAGGAGGTCCAACCCTTCGTGACAGTGTGGTGGAACTGGAGAGCATTATGCCAAGTGAAATAAGCCAGGTAGTAAAAGACAGATACCATATGATCTCAGCTATAAGTGGAACCTAATCAGCAAAGCAAACAAGCAAGCAAAATAGAACCAGAGACACTGAAACAAAGAACAAACTGATAGTAACCAGAGGGGCTGGGGTAGGGGGGGGCGGTGATAACCAGGGAAAAAAGGAAGGGGGTTGTCAGGAACACGTATAAAGGACTCATGGACAAAGCCAAAGTGGGGAAGGATTGAGAGTGGGAGGTGGGGGAGGGGAGGGTGGTGAGGGGAAAATGGAGAGAACTGTATTTGGACAATTTAAAAAACAAACAGCTAGATTTTGTAGGGGCTGGTGGACCATTATGAAGACATTGGCATTTTATTTTACATGAGATGAGAAGTCATTGGATGTTTTAAGAAGAGGAGTAATAGGTTGTTATTAGCATTTTAAAGTATCAAAAATTATTAAGAATTAATTGCTTTGTTAAGGTAGAATATAGGAACGGTACAAGGGTATAAGTAAATAAACTAGTTTGGAGGCTACTGCAACAATCAAGGCACAAAGTTATAGTGAAATAGTTTTTTTTAGAGAGTGAGGATGTGACTGAATGGATAGGACAGTGTAGTAGGATTAATGCTCAAATATGTATAATGATTTAGAGACAAAAAGAGATGATGGTGTATATATTGTGATGATTATGACAGTATGTAAGAAGGAAGTTGAAAGTATGAAGGACACGGACAAAAACTAGGGGGGTGGAAATGGGAGGGAGGTGGGAAGGGCTGGGACAGTGGGCTGGGATGGGAGTAAAAGAAAACTGTACAAGAACAACAATTAAAATTTAAAAAATTTAAAGAAAAGAAGGAACTTGAATGTAAGAAGGGTGAGGAGCAGTGAAAAGGTGGTAAGTACCCTTTCTGGATTCTGGAATCAAAGAACTGTGGAGTTGGGGAAACTATAGGAAGGAACCAAAATAATAAGAGTTGGGATATTTGGAATTAAAGTGTTTGAGGGTTTTGGTTTGGTTCTACAGAGAAAATGGTTATATAAATCTGACTTTTCTACAGAATATACATTTTCTCCCTCAGCTAAGAAAATAAAGTACTGGTACTTCATTTGAAGAAATGAAGAAATGGTACTTTCGAACCAAATATTTCCCTTGTAACACAAAAATAATAATGTAATCCGGTCAGGAAATCAGCACTATCACTATTTAAGACCATCATTCTTGGCTCTTAGCAGCTCTGCTTTTAAATGAGTATTACAGTACATAAGGCAGGCTCTCGGACTTTATTTCTTAAATGGACTTTGGTATGTGGTATTCTCTCTTTTTTTTTTTAATGTTGTTCAATTACAGTTGTCCCCATTTTCTCCCCATTATTCTCCCCCATAGTACCCCATGTTCCACATATGTGGTATTCTCATAGGAGTATTTGCTTGTTTTGTACCATCCATTTGAATAATGAACTTGCTCCCACCACACTCCTTTTTTCTTTAGATACATGTTTTTATCAATAGATATTGTATCCCCATCTGTTCTAAAGTAGGTAATTTTTAGGTCAAACTGCTGAATGTTAATAAGAATTTAGGTCAACTGTTGAAAAAGAACAGTGGCAAACTATGGTAAAAAGATTTTACTGTGGGAAGTAATCCCAAGAGGAGTTTTATAATTTCTACTTTAAACTTAAAAGATGGCTGGGGGGAAAGTGTTCAAAACAATGTTGACATCTATAATTCTGACTTGGATTATATATAATTCCTTTCTTTGTTGATAGTTGTAAAACAGCAGTGTCACTGTGAAAGCTAAAGTGGGCTTTAAAAAGGGTTTGATAAAAGTTTGTTTACATTTATTCATGCTTAAACCTTTACAGTAATGGCATGAGAAGATAAGTCTTATTGGCATTATCTTGTTAAGATTTTGTTGATTGGTTGGCTTGACAAATTCCGCATAATATTTCCTCCAAAATGTAATAAAATTTTATTTGTAATACCAAGTATTAAAAACTAGAAACAAAATACAATATAAAGGTATAATTGTATGTTCAATAAAAAAATTTGCCTTTTCTAACACTTTACAGAGAAACATATACACTATTTCCTGAGCCATTTGAAAGTAAATAGCAGATAGCATTTCAACCTAATAACATCTCCTCTAAGAATAAGGACATTCCTCTGCATATCTACAATATTATCATTATATTAAGACAATAGTAATTCCCTAAAATATCCTATTAATAAATTCATGTTTTTCTTATTGTCCCCAAGTGTACTTTATAATTTTTTTTTAAATCCAGTTAGGGCTCATGGATTGCATTGGGTGATTATATCTCTTCAGGTTCATGTTTTTGTTTTCCATTAACATTGAATTTTTAGCTAAATGTATGTTTTGTGAAATCGTTTATATTCATAGATTTGAACATGTTTGTGACTATTGGTTCAAAGTGGTTAATAGCATTTTTCAAATATTCTATATTTTCCTCACTAATTTTTCTTTTTGGCTTTTTACTTTTTCAATTACCAAGAGAGATGTTTTCAAGATATTATTTTTTTCAATTTTTCTGTAACAATTTTTTGGCTCTTCTTTAGAGATTTCATTTTTCTATTGAAGTTCTCCATATTTTCATCTATTCAGTTAATCTTGTTCTCTATTAAAAAAATTAAAACAGTTGTTTTGAAGTCCTTGTCTCCTTATTCCAACATGTAGTTTATCTGTAGGTCTGTAACCTCTGGAGGGAGGGGTTATTTTTGATTATGGATCATCTTTATTTGCTTCATTTATGACTGGTAATTTTAAAATATATATATTCTGGCATTGTATTTAGAAGAGACTGGTGTAAATGTTATTTTTTCCTAGAGAAGGAATGCTTTTTTCTGATAGGCAGCTAGGATGAGATACAGAATGTTTTGATCTGATCAGATGTTAAACTGGATTGAGAGGGTGGATTACCTCTTTAGATAGTTTCAGTTCACCTCTGGCATCAGGTACTTTGAGAGTGAGTCCTGTTCAATATATATTAAAAATGTCGTCCTCTAGTAGAACTCTTTGACCTAAGCCCAAGGAAGAGTGCAGAGAATTTTCTCTGCTTTTTAATTCTACTCCAAGCCTCCATTGCTGCCCCCTGTACTTGAAGAGCTATAGTGGTAAATGAAAGGAGAATGGGGAAAACAATCTCCGCATTTGGGTTTCTTAAGTATTCCAGTCTGTCACACCATTCTAAGGAGGCATTAAAAGCTCTCCTGGTTCCTGTTTAATAGAACAGAATTTCTCTACCATGGAAGGCTTGATCCTGTGCACCCCATGCAATATTTCAACACATGCCCAAAGTGCCTGTGATGATCCCTTCCCATCTAGAAAGGGCTTGTGTCCCTGAATTTAGTTTCTTTAAAACCCTTTGCACCCTCAGCTCTCTCAATTTCTTCTTAATATATTGTTTTTTAGACTGTATAGTTTCTTTTTCTACTTACAGCATAACCAGATGCCGTTTGTGATTATATTCTTATCCAAAGTTAGCTTTGCAAATGTCCTGTTTTGGTTATATTTGATTGTTTTTTCATGGTGCCATTTAACTGTTTATTCAGTCTCCTGTATCTCATGTAAACTGAAAGTTGGGTCTAAAGTGTTGATCAGGTTGCATGTTTTTGCTGAGATATCTATTAGGTGAAACTGCATAATTCATACTGCATCACATTAGCAGGTTCTTATTATCAGATTATTCCACCACTAGAGATGCTAAGTGTTGCTATTTGGTTAAGATGATGTCTACTACTAAATCCTTTTATTGTAAACTTTGTGTTTTTCTTTTGCAATTAAGAAGTAGAATGATATTTTGGCTTATGGATAAATCCCATCTCCCAACAATATTTCAACTAACAGGTATACTCTCATTTACTAAATAATTTTACTTGGGGTTGCAAAATGATTTTTAATTTTTTTTAAATTTTAAAATATTATTCCTTGCATTTATTAGTTGTCATTATTCTGTAAAAATAAGCTTTCCTATATGAACTAAGAATGATGACATGTTGTCCAGAAAGGCTGGATAAAAAAAATAAACATATGTATGTAAATCTTTTTGCTTAATTACCAGTTTTCACAAGGAATTGGTATAATAGTCAATTCCAATTGTGACAAGTTTTTTCTTTTTTTTGTAATATATCTGTAGCCTCTGGATTGTTAGTTACTTACTCACTTTTTTCCCATTAGTCTTAAGTGCTTTTTTTCTGTTAAATTATTCCATATTTAGTCAGTGGATAACCCTTCAAAGCTGACTTTTATGTTCTACATCACCTTTGAGCCTTTTCTTACTCTCTAGTACAAGATGAGCCTTTACTTTCCCTGCCTAAGTTGTAGTATTAAACTATTTATTCGAGCCCTACTACTTTTAATGAGAAATGGCACTTAGAAATCATGATCTAGGCACTAGATATGCTTCTGGGGTGCCCTGCCTTCTAAAATTTTTCAGTGAAGAGAGTTAGAAAAAAATTATACATAGTTAAACTCATAATTGATATTTTCTGTTCAGATGTCATGTTACAGAATTTTTTAAACATTTTTATTTTTTATATTCTCACTTATATTACACTGAAGGACTTAATTCTGAATAACATTAATACATTTGCTTTGTCCTACAGTGCACATATAATGGTTTCAAAATTACTATACCAATTTTTCTTCCAACAATAAACTGATTGAATTTTCTTCCCAGTTCTTTTGTCTTTAGAATATATCTCAATAAGGATCATAATACTGTTTTTAAAAGTTATTTGAAATGGTTATTTTATGTATGGTTATGTTACCAATTTACCATAATTGGTTTCATTTTATTTTCAGTTTTACTGGTTTTCCCCCCAATTTTCTGTATTTTTGGAGAACTATAAAACATTTACATGGTTCAGCAGTCAAACTTTATTTAAAAAAAGTACATTCAAAAAAGGCTTCTTTCCATTTTCTTTGTTTTCTTGTTTATCTTACCAGGGTATATAGATTTCTTTCTCATTTTGATCTTATTTGCAAGCTTTTCCTATTATAGAGTCAGAGTGAATAACCTTGTGCGTACTCTTTTTGTACTTTTGGCATTTTATCTTGGTGGAGTCCCAGATATAGAACTCGAGGATAAAAATGTAAATATATATGTGACTTTGTTAGATACTGCTAAATCACCCTCCATTGAGGTTATATCATTTTTCAATTTCATTAACAAAAAAACCAGAATACCTATTTCTTTACAAACTCATCAACAGAGTATTCAACTTGCCCACAAGTTGAATTTCTGACAATCTGATAAATGCAATTTGGTATCTCTGTGTGGTTTTAATTTATGTTTCTCATATGAATGATGTTGAGTGTGTTTCCATATAATTAGGAATTATATTCCTTTTTTCTATGAATTGTTTATGTTTGTGATACTTTTTTTTCTATTGGTTTTTGGTCCCTTTTTCTTGATTATTTTTAGAGCTCTTTGTATAATTTACCGTTATGTGCTCTTTTTCATTGGCTTTGATTATATCTTTTGCCATGTGGGTACTTGGTTTGTCATGTAGAAGTTTTTTGTTTATACATAATTAGATCTATTTGTCTCTTACTGCTTCCAGATTTTGATTGTTTTATAAAAGCCTTCCTGGTTCCCAGACTATTAGAATTCTTATTCATAATTCACTCATGTTTTCTTCTAGTGCTTATATGGATAATCATTTTTATATTTAGATCTCTCATGTATTTGGATTTAGTCTGGTGTTTGTTAAGTATAGATCTAATTTTTCCACACCAATAATTGTCTATATCACAATATCACTTATGAAAAGTCCACCTTTTCTACAATGATTTGACATGACACTAATATTACATGCCGAGTTTTCCCATATAGTTGGTTCCATGTGAATACTTTCTGTTGCATTTCATTGTCTTTATCATTCAATCAGTGTTGTTCTATAACATCTCTCCCCTACCCCTACCACGATTCTTCTTTCTCGGGATTTTCCTAGTTATTCTTGCCTTTGTTTTGTTCCATGTGTATTTTAGAATCAACTGACCTAACTAAAGCTTTGAGTTTGTATTTTCATTGATGATATATTAAATTTTTAATAACTGGAAAAAACTGGTATCTTTATAATGCTGAATCATTGTAGCCATGAAAAAAGTATGTATATCTTTTTATTTGTTCTAGTCCAGTTGTGAGTGGTAGTGTTTTAAGGCTATATGTAAAGTGCTTCAGTATCACTAGGTATAATCTGTCTATTCATATTTTCTGATTCTTTCATGATTTAGTTTTGAAGGATAGTAGAATATATTTCTAGGAATTTGTATATTTTGTCCAGGTTATACAATTTGTTGGCATATAGTTGTTAGTAATACTTTCTTACAATCCTTTGTATTTTTTTAGTGTCAATGTTATTTCTCCTCTTTCATTTCTGATTTTATTTATTTGGGTCCTCTCTCTTTTTTTCTTGTGAATCAGGTTAAAGGTTTGAAAGTCTTGTTTATCTTTTTAAGAACTAGCTGTTGGATTCATTGATCATGTGTATTTTTTTTTTTTTTTAAGAATGTATTTCATTTATTTCTGCCCTGATTATTATTTCCTTCCTTCTACTCACTTTGGGTTTGGTTTCTTATTCTTCTTCAGGTTCCTTTAAGTATAAAGTTAGATTGTTTATTTGAGCTTTTTCTTGTTTCCTAAGATAGGCATGTAATGCTATGAATTTCCATCTTAGGATTGCTTTCTCTTTGCCTCAAAGATTTTGGGTTGCTGTGTTCTCATTTTCATTTGCTTCAAGGTGTCTTTTTTTAAAATTAATAGGATTTATTTTGTCTGAATTCACTATTTTCATTACATAACAAAAAGTTTGAATTTAGGTATTGTATCCTCTCTTCAAAAGAGTTTGCAGAAATCCTGCTTGATACAAAGTAAGCTTAAGAGAGTTCAAACAATTCAGTATATATTTTACACAATAAAAAGTGGGTGAAGATGAACATTAGACTGTTCTAGTTATATTTTCCTCATAGATTTTAGGACCTTTTGTATTACGTATCATGTAATAAAAATTATAGGCATTTCTTTTGAGTATGTTTATCTGTTTTTTAATTTAATCTCTTTAAAAATATTTTTGTGTTTTTTTGTTATTGTTGTTCAATTATATTTGTCCCCCTTTTCCCCCATTACTCTCTCCTACTTTACCTATGCCCCACATCCCCCATTCCATCCTGCCATCCCAACATTGTCTTTGCCCTTAGGTCCTTTATACGTGTTCCTTGATTTGATCCTTCCCCTTCTTTATCCAGTTATACCCCTCATACCTCCCCTCTGGTACTGTTGATTTGTTCTTTATTTCCATGTCTCTGGTTATATTTTGTTTGCTTGTTTTTTTCTGTTGATTAGGTTACACTTATAGGTGAGATCATGTGATATTTGTCTTTTCCAGCCTGCTAACTTATTTCAGTTAGCATAGTACTCTCCAGTTCCATCCAGGCTGTGATGACGGGTAGGAGTTCCTTCTTTCTTCATGTGTGTAGTATTCTATTGTGTAAGTGTTCCATAGAATTTTGATTCATTCATTTCCTGATGGGCACTAGGCTGTTCCCAGGACTTGGCTATTGTAAATAGTGCTGCTAAACATAGGGATGCGTAGGTTCTTTTGAATTGGTGTTTCAGGATTCTTAGGGTATAACCTAAGCATGGGAATTGCCAAGTTAAAAGGCAGTTCCATTTTTGGTTTTTTGAGGAAATTCCATACCGTTTTCCACAGTGGCTGCACCTGTCTGCATTCTCACCAACAGTGTATCAGTGATCCCTTTTCTCCACAACCTTGAAGGCACTTGTTTGTTGGTTTGCTTATAATGGCCATTCTGACCAGTGTAAAGTAGTGTCTCATTGTGGTTCTAATTTTTATCTCTCTGATGGCTAGTGAGGTTGAGCATCCTTTAACATGGGCCCTCTGCATGTCCTCCTTGAATAAGTGTCTGTTAGGTCCTTTGCCCATTTTTTAATTGGATTGCTTGTCTCCCTAGTGTGGAGTCATGTGAGTTCTTTATGTATTTTGGAGATCAAAGCCTTGTCTGAGATATCATAGGCAAGCATATTTTCCATACTGTTGGTTCCCTCTTTATTTTGCTGATGTTTTCTTTAGCTATGCAGAAGCTTTTTAATTTGATGTACTCCCATTTATTTATTCTTTCCATTATATCCCTTGCTCTAAGGAATGTATCGGCGAAAACACTGCTGCATGGAATATCTGAAATTTTCCTGCCTATGTTCACCTCTAAGACTTTCAAGGTGTCGCAACTTATTGTTTATAAGTCTTTTCTCCATCTTGAGTTTATTTTGGTGTATGGTGTAAGTTGGTGTCGAGCTTCATTTTTTTGTATGTAGCTGTCCAGATCTCACAACACCATTTGTTGAAGAGGCTATTTTTACTCCGTTTTATGTCCCTGCCCCTTTGTCGAATATTGATTGACCATAGAAACACGTTTTTTTTTTTTTTTCCTGGGCTCTCTATTCTGTTTCATTGATCCATGTGTCTGTTTTTATGCCAGCACCAGACTGTTTTGACTACAGTAGCCTGGTAACATAGTTTGATATCAGGTATTGTGATCCTTCTTACTTTTTCCTTCTTTCTCAGAATTGCTGAGGCTATTCAGGGTCGTTGTGGTTACACATAAATTTTTGAAATGTTTTTCCTCTATCTGTGAAACATCATTGGTATTTTAATAGGGATGGTATTGAATTTATACATTGCTTTGGGTAGTGTGGACATTTTGATTATGTTAATTCTTCCTGTCCATGAACATGGCATATGCTTCTATTTATTTGTGTCTTCCTTAATTTTGTTCTTCAGTGTTATGTAGTTTTTTTTTTTTTGTATGCAGATGTTTTAGCTCCTTGGTTAGGTTTATTCCCAGGTGGAATAAATATTCCCAGTTTATTTTTCTTGTTACTATGGGAAATGGGACTTTTTTGTTTAATTTATGCTTCTGATATTTCACTGTTGTTGTATACAAATCCATTCTATTTCTGAATATTGACTTTGTATCCCGCTGTTTTGCCAAATTCAGTTTTTAGGTCGAGTACTTCTTTGGTGGAGTCTCTAGGGTTTTCTGTGTACACTATCTTGTCCTCTGCAAACAAAGACAGTTTTACTTCTCCCTTTCCAGTTTGGAAGTCTTTTATTTCTTTTTCTTGTCTAATCTCTGTGGCTAGAATTTCAATACTGTGTTGAACAGAAGTGTTGAAAGCAGACACCCCTGTCTTGTTCTTGAATTTAGTGGGAAAGCTCTGAGTTTTTTCCCATTGATTATGATGTTGGCTGTAGGTTTCTCGTATATGGCCTTGATTATGTTGAGGTATGCTCCCTCTATTCCCACATTGCTGAGTGTTTTTATCATAAATGGGTGCTTTATATTATCAAATGCTTTTTCCACATCTGTTGATATGATCATGTAATTTTTGTCTTTCATTTTGATTATGTGATATTTTATGTGTATTGATTTGCAAGTATTGTACCATCCTTGCATCCCTGGGATGAATCCCACTTGATCATGGTGTATGATCTTTTTAATGTATGGCTGGATGCGGTTTGCCAATGTTTTATTGAGGATTTTCGCTTCTTTGTTAATCAGTGACACTGGCCTGAAGTTCTCTTTCTTTGTTTTGTCCTTTTTTGGCTGTGGGATTAGGATGATGCTGACCTCATAAAAGGAGTTGGGGAGATTTCTCTCTTCTTGAAGTTTTTGGATTAGTTTGAGAAGGGTAAGGGTTAGCTCTTCCTTAAATGTTTTGCAAAATTCTCCTGTGAAACCGTCTGGTCCAGGCCTTTTGTGTTTTGCGAGTTTTTTGATTACTGCTTCAGTTTCACTAGCTGTTATCGGGTCTGTTCAGGCTATGAGCTACTTCTTCATTCAATTTTGGACATGATATTTTTCTAGAAATTTGTCCATTCCACTCAGGTTTTCAAATTTCTTGGCATATTTTTGTTCGTAGTAATTTTGTACAGTCCTTTGTATCTCTGTGGGAATAGTTTTAATCTCTCCTCTTTCATTTCTGATTGTATTTATTTGGGTCCTCTCTCTTTTCTTTTTGAGGAGTCTGGTGAAAGGCTTGTTGCTTTGGTTTATCTTTTCAAAGAACCCACTCCTGGATCTATTGATCCTTTGAAGTTTTTGTTTAGTCTCTATGTCATTTAATTCTGCTCTGATCTTGGTTCCTTCCTTCCTTTACTCACTCTGGGCATGGTTTCTTGTTGGTGCTCCAGTTATTGTAGATGTAGTTTTAGGTTGTTTATTTGAAATATTTCTATCTTTTCTGGGTAGGCCTGTATTGCTATGAACATTCCTTTCAGGATAGTCTTTGCTGTATCCCATAGGTTTGGGACTGTTCTGTGTTAATTTTCAAGTGTTTACAGAAACTTTTTGATTTTTTCCTTGATCTCATTATTAACCCATTCATTGTTTAATAGCATGCTATTCTGTCTCCATGAGATTGAATGTTTTTGACGTTTTTCCCTGAATTTGGTTTCTAGTTTTAGGGCTTTGTGATCCAAGAAAATGCTGAGAAAATTTCAGTTTTCTTGAATTTGTTGAAGCTTGTTTTGTGTCCTGTCATGTGTTGTGTCTTTGAAAATGTTCCATGTGTGTTTGAAAAAAATGTGTATTTTGCTTCTTTGGGATGAAAGGTTCTATATATATCTGTTAAGTCCATTTCATCTAGGGCATTGTTCAATGCCACAATATCCTTGTTGATATTTTGTTTGGAAGATCTATCCATTTTTGACAGTGGGCTGATAAAATCCCCTAGTATAAGTGTGTTGCTGTCCATATCTTTCTTGAAGTCCTCCAAGATTTTCCTTATATATTTGGGTGATCCTATATTGGTTGCATGTAAGTTTACAATGTTTATGCCTTCATGATGGATTTTTCCCTTGAGTATTTTCAAGTGTCCTGTGTCTCTTACTGTGGCCTTTGTTTTGAAATCTATTTTGTCTGATATAAGTATTGCTACCAAGGCTTATTTTTTCCTTTCCATTTGCTTGGAATATTTTTTCCAACCCTTCATTTTCAGTAAGTATAGGTCTTTTGTTCTGAGGTAGGTCTCTTGTAGGCAGCATAAGTGCAGGTCATGTTTTCTTTTCCATTCAGGTACCATATGTCTTAATTGGAGCATATAATCTATTAACATTTAGGGTTATTATTGATAGGCTCTTATACATTTTTCTCCATTGTACCTATATTCCTCTATCTCTCACTCTTTTTATTCCTCTTAAAGCAGTCCTTTTAGCATTTCTTACACTGCTGGTTTGGTGAAGGTGTATTCTTTTAGCCTTCTTTTGTCTGGGAAACTCCCTATTTTCCTTTTATTTTAATTGAGAGCTTGGCTGGGTAGAATATTCTTGTTTACAGGTTTCTGGTTTTCATTACTTGGAATATTTCTTGTCACTCCCTTCTGGTTTGTAGTGTCTGTGTTGAAAATCAGCTGCTAGCCTTATCAGAGCTCCCATGTGTGTCACTATCTGTTTCTCCCTTGCTGCCTTTAAGATTCTTTTGTCCTTAAAAATTGGCATTTTAATTATGATGTATCTTGGAGTAGCCCTCTTTGGGTTCATCTTGATTGAGACCCTCTCTGTTTCCTGAACTTGAATGCCTTTTCCCCTTCCAGGTTAGGGAACTTTTCTGTCATTGTTTTTTCTAACATGTTTTCTGTCCTTTCCTCCATTTCTTCTCCTTCTGGTATTGCTATGATTCAAAAATCTGTTGTATTTGATGTTGTCCTGAACTTCTTTAAGCTATCTTCATACTTTTTGCATCTTTTTTCATTCTGCTGCTCTACCTGGTATTTATTTCTACCTTGTCTTCCAGCTCACTGATTTGGTTTGCTGCTTCATTCAGCCTGCTTATAATTCCTTATAATGTAGGTTTATTTCAGATATTGTATTCTTCATTTTTTACTGGTTCTTGTTTATAGTTTCTGTTTCTTTTTTCATACTGTTGTAGTTCCCACTCACTTCCTTGTAGTTGTCACTGAGTTCCTTGTGCATCCTTATACCCATTCTTTTGAGTTATCTATGTCTGATGATTTGCTTGCTTCCATTTCATTTAGCTCTTTTACTGGCAATTTTCCCATTCCTTGCAATTGCAGGTACTTTCTTTGTCTCCCAATGTTAGGTGAATCTTTCTGTTTGTTTTTGTTTTTGAGATGCTCTCCTTTGCCAGCTGTCATCATGGGTAGGCCCTCTGTGGTAGGAGTTCTGTGGGACTCAGTGGTATGGTCTCTTTAGTATCTTTATCTGATGTTCTTGGGTTGCCCTTTCTTCTATTTGTGTTGGCTCTCTTATTGTACTTGGGCTATACTTGTTGGAGGCTTCTTTGTTGATGGGTTCTCCCCTCCATTGGGCTTACTGGTAGTCCCACCTTATCTTGTGTGCTGTTGTACAGGTAATTGTTAACAAAGCAGTATTACCAGAAAACCAAACGAACGCCAGCAAAATGAATCCCTACCACATCAGCATTCTCAACTGCAACTGAGCTAAGGTTAATAAAGACGAAGGGAAATTGTGGATATGACAAAAGGAATATGAGATGATTGAAGGAGGGGAAAATGTTATTGAGTCATAAGAGGAAGGAGATTTGATAAATACTGGGATAGAACTGATGAGAAGAAAGGGAGAGAACAAAATTTAAAATGTAAGTCAAACACAAAAGAGCAGTGTGAATAATGGGGTAAGAAAAGGGAAGAGTATACTATGAAATTTGAAGTCAAATTGAAAAGGTACTGGACCAATGGGAGCAAAATTGTAGAAAAACCACAGCAGGGTCGATAGCAATCACAGCTGAATGAAGTTTAATAAAGGTGAAATGAGAATAAGAATATTGTATAAAAGTGAAAAGTGATTGTGAGTTGTCTGTGGTAAAGAGAAATGATTTTGAGAGGATGGGGGAAGCAGACTAATAAGAGTAAAGAGTAAAGCCCTGGTTAAGAGAGGGGGGCAAAATAAGAAAACAGTGAAAATTCTCCACTCAACTGATCATGGGCATGGGGAAAGCACAGTAGAGTAAGATAGGGGAAGAATATTATATGGGATTTAAAGAACAAACAAATAATGAACAAATAGGAATTCCACTGGAGAAGTACAGTAATAATTGTATTTACCCAGGTAGCCACTGTTTATAAAATCTGGAAAAGAAATAAAACTCTTATAAGAGGGGAAAAAGAATTTGAACTGAGTTAAAAAAAGAAGAGTGCTTATGTGAGGTTAGGTGGAGGAGAAATAGTGAGAGTAAGGAATAGACATTTGGTGCAGTGTGAGAGAAAAGAAAGTTTATACCAACAATATTAAAGCTTAGGAAAAATGCAAAATGGATTAAGAAGAGGGAAGGGTGCTGTAGGATTTGGAATAACAATAATATGATTAATATATAATCTGAATAAAAAAGAATAAAAAAATAAAAGACCAAGCATAGTGTGTGATTTGGAATATGAGTGAAATGAAAGAAGAAAAACTAAAATCCAATATGAAAGAAAGAATAATAAAGAAGCAAAAGGAACAATAAAAACAAACCAACAAAAAAACTAAATAGATGAAAAAAAGAAAGAAAAAAATCAGTTCTGATAAGAGAAAGATGAAATTTTTCTCAGGGGTTGTTGGTGTTTGCCTTCTAACTTCTTTCTGGATCTGTCTCTGGTTTTCTCTCAGCTCCAGGTCTTACTGTCTTACTCTTAAAAAGAAAGAAAAAAGAAAAACAAAAGCCCTACCTGCTGATTGTTAAGCCTGCCCAGCAGGTTTTGCAGAGCTTTCTGGTTCCTGCAGGCAGTGGTGGCTTCAGCTCCATTTTTCCTTTCCTGTCCTTTGGCAAGTATCGGGGCTCAGTCTGGGCTATAATAATCACAGGTTTCCAGTTTCCAGCCTACGTCCCCAGAGTTCACACTCTTTGCTCTGCGCAGTTGTGCCAAGCTGGCACCAATAAGCCACCTAGCTTTGCACTCTTTGATCAACTGGTGAAGTACACTTAATAGTAGCAAATTGCCCCCACACTCCTCCCTCTTTGTTGGTGGGTCTGCTGTGCATGCAAAGTCCCTGCACAGTGCACCTCAGTTCCCCTTTTTAAAATAAGTCTCTTTGGGTGCTGCTGCCGCTCAGAGCCACTGCCCAGCTTTCCACACCAATTCTCTGGCAAGTCCAGAGTATATCTGGGTCACAGCCAGTCATGGCTTACCTCTTCTCCCAGCTTCAGGTGCCACTAGGATCCCCCAAACTCTGGCACTGCCCAGCCAGCGACCACCACCCCAGCATGTGTATGCCACAAGTTGTGTGTTCACTTGTTGCCTTTTTTTCTCCCCAGCAACTTTATACATTCAGGTCTCTCCTTTCCTGGGTGTGGGATTCCTCTGCCCTGAGAGGTTAAGGAGCTGCTAGGCTGCTATCATGCCTGGCTCTCCTCCAGTGTCCCTGTGCCAGCTGCCCTGTCTGGCATCAGGCACCGGGACCTTCTCCATCTGCCTATAAAACCTCCTTACCACCTGCTTTGAAGTGTCCTCTGCACATTTCATCTTCCAAATTTCATGTCAGCTAGGGTTCTGTTGCCTGTTCACTTTGTTTTTCGGAAGATCCGCTAAGTGTGCCATTTGGGTGTACAGCAAGTGGGCTCAGCTCCCACCTACTTCACCACTGTCTTCTAGGACCTTTTTAATTTCTCAAGGTGTCTTTTGATTTTTAATTTGATCCTATGGTTAATTCATTCATTATTTAATAACATGTTATTTAGCTTCCATGACTTTCTGTATTTTTTTCAGTCCTCTTATGATTGATTACTAGTATTATGGTCAGAGAAGATGCTCGATATGATTTCAGTCTTTTTTTTTGCATTCATTCATTCACTTATTTGTTTTTTTGTCTCATAAATTACTTTATTATTGTTCAATTACAGTTGTCTGAATTTTCTTCCCACCACTTCCCCCTACCCTATCCAAACCCACCTCCCTCCCTTTCTTCCACCCTCCCCCTTGGTTTTCTTCAGTCTTCTTAAATTTGTTGAGACTTGTACTGAATCATGACATGTGGTCTATTCTAGAAAATGCTCCATGTGCACTTGAAAAGAATATATATTCTGCTGCTTTGGGATGGAATGTTCTGAAAATATGAATTAAATCCATTTGATCTAGTGTGTCATTTAAGGCCACTGTCTACTTGTTGATTATCTGTCTGCATGATCTATACATTGAAGTTAATGGGATGCGTGTGTTCTAGGAACCCATCTCTATTATTGTACTAGCTGTGTTCGACTTCAGTGTTTTATTTTGGGTTTTTTTTTAAGACCTTTTAATGTATTTGTCCATTTCATAGTGGGTGATCCACCAGCACACCTGTCCACACTGCTGAGTGTTCAGCAAGTTTTTGACCAAAAATAGAATGACCCCCATGCCTTACCATACCTATTCACCTGATCTTGCCCCAAGCAAATTTTTTTGTTTCCCCAAACTAATAAAGTCCTCAAACAGAAAGGTTTTGCCAATGTGGAAGAGGTGAAACAAAAAATGGCAATAGCACTAACGGGCATCAGAATCAGTGAGTTCAAAAACTATTTTGAGCAGCAGGAAAAAGTCTCAGTAGGTTTATTGCATCAAATGGAGAGTACTTTGATGGTGAATGAAGTTTAAACATGTAAAGATAAATACACAATTTTTAATAAATAAATCCTGGTTTTTGGGTGTCCCTCCCATATTAATTTCAGATCTTGCATTCTGAACAGATGACTTTTTCTATGGTTTCTATGTCTTTTTTCATACTGTTGAGCACCCTTATAATCATTACTCTAAATTTTATATTGATAAATTGCTTGCTTCCATTTCATTTAGTTCTTCTGGAGAACTCTCTTGTTCTTACTTTTGAGGCCTGTTTCTTTTCCTTCCCATTTTGGCGGCCCCATTGTGTTTGTTTTTATGTATTGGGCAGGAATGCAAAGACTCTGTTGCAGCCCTATATCTAATGCTGACTGACCCTGGGCAACCTTTTTCGAACTATTAGCAATCCGCACGTTGCGTGGCTCCCTCTGTTAGGCCTGGGTGTGTGTGAAAAGATCCAGCCTGTGCACCAAGGCTGACTTTTATGAGCACTGGGGCTTGGGGAGGGTCACCTATAGTCTCAAATCTCTCAAAGATCTACCTCACCTGCAGGCTTTCTGTTAGGTTAAGCAGTGAAAGTGCCTCCATCAGTACTAGTCAGCAGAGCTTAAGCTCCTCAGGGATTCCTGCAGGTGGGACCATTGCTTACCCTCAGGCTGATGCCACTTGGAAGGGAGAGTTCTGCCTGAGGAAGTTCGCTCCAGCATCATGGGGAATGACTCAGCACAGGGATCCTGATGGCTGACCCTTCAGCTTTCTCCCCAGAGCTACCTACCCCAACTCTTCTCACATTGCTCTAGGCTGTTCTGCCCTTCCTCAGCTGGAGCCCAAGGTAAGTGGCTGCAAACAAAATTTTGTGCTCTCTGTGTCTCTAGCTCTCTTTCCCTAGCAGACAGCAAACCCACTGCTTTTCACAGACAGATGTTATTTGGGTTCTTTCCAAGTTCTGGTGCTCTTAGCTTTGGTGCCCAGCTTGGGATTTGGATCCCACAATTCTCAGGTGGACCACCTCCCCCTAGCCACTGAAATATCCCTCTGGAACTTTAATCTGTTGCCTGTGGGGGCCCTGACAGCCATCTTGTGCCTCCCCGATTCTTGCCAGTCTAAATGTACTAGATGTGGTTTCTTCTGTAAAGTCCTTGGTTATAAGGCTTTTCTCCAGGTATTGTTTAGTTAAGTATTCATGATGATTTTTCTATAATTTAGTTGTAATTCCACTTTGGTCCTGGGAGGTGGTTAGTATAGCTTCTGCCTGCTCTGCTGCCATCTTGGATCCCTTAGTATATATTCTTAGAAAAATTGTTTCATCTAAGTTTTCAGTTTTATTTGGATAAAGTTATACAAGTTAAAGAACCAGTTTGTATATTTATTTGTTAGTCCTGTTTTTTCCTAAATCATTGGAACCTTCTTCCTCTCTCTCTTTTTAAATTTTGGTTTACATTTTTTCTCCTAATCCTTTGAGTTGGATATTTACTTCATTTATATAATATTAAATGACTTGAATTTTCCTTGGGTCTCTATTTCAGTTGCATTCCTTAGATTCTGACTTCTCTTGTTTTCCTTATTGTCCTTTTTGTTTTTAGTTATCATGTGATTTTTATCAGTACTTTCATTTGACCCAGAGTTATTTAATTTAAAACATTTGCAGGTGAAATGGCTTTTTGGATCTACTTTGTTGTTACTTTTAGTTGTGTTGCATTGTGATTGGATGATTTTGTTGGCATTATTTTTTCATGGCTTGTACTGTGACTATTCCATGTGCGCTTGATAAGAAGATGTACTATCTGTGTGAGAGCAATATTTGTTAAATAATGATAATATAAACCTTACTATGCTCTTTAGAGGTTATTTTCCATTCATTTGATTGAGAGTGGTGTGTTAAAAGGTTACCTGTTGTTAACTGTATCTGTTTCTCCATACATCTTCCTGGTTTTTCTGCTTTGTAAAGAGATGGTTGCTCTGATAAATAGCATGTAAATATTTATACCTGTTTCATCTTCATTTGGAATTGTTGCCTTCAGGATTATAAAAATCTTTTTTAAAATTTCATTTAATGCTTTTTATTCACTACCATCCTCTTTACCAATATTTCTGAGTCATCTCATGGAGGAATTCATCTTCCAGTAGATTCTTTATAAACAGCTTGCATCTGTAATGTTTCATGAGTTTTTACATAACAAACACTGCTTTTCTATGGTTTTACAAGATACACAACTTGGCTAGACATAAAATCCTTGACTCACACTTTTTTTTTAGTTCCTAGGAAAAAGAAATCTCTGTTTGGCTTTATATGGTTGTTTCTTTTTGATTAGATTGAAGTTAAACATATTAGGAAAAATATTATATAGGTGATAGTGCCCTTCTCAGTGTGTTTCATTACATCAGAAGGCACATGATATCTATTCTGAGTTGGATTTTTTTTCCCCATTTCAGGTAGACTTTATTTTATAGAGCAGTTTTGAGTAACAGCAAAACTGAAGAAGAAGTACAGGTAGTTCCCACATATACGCACTGACATGTGTGCACAGTATCCCCTACTGTCAATATCCACTCAGAGTACTGCATTTGTTATAATTGATGAATCCATATTGACATATCATCATCATCTAAAATCCATAGTTTACGTTAATGTTCACTTTTGGTTTTATATAATCTATGGATTTTTGATGTATGTTGACAAGTATCCAACATTATATTGAGAGTTCATTTGTTTTTTTCTGTAAGATGGTTCTAGTAGCACTTAGTTTGTCTTTAACTTACTGGAAACAATTTTGTTAGATTGTATTGTCTGCATGAGACGTGATGCATAAATGAGCTTGTTGTCATAATGAAGCTGCCAATCATCAGTTGCCCATTGCAACTGAATCATCAGTTGCCAATCATCAGTTGCCCATTGCAACTGAATCAATCAGCCTTCTGAATCATCATGATAGTTTCTATGGAGGAATGTTCAAGCTTAAGGTAAAATTTCATGCAGATTCATTGCTCTCCTCATTCAGTCATTTTGAAGCCACACAGTACACATGCTCACTCAATAGCATCTTCTGCCCCACTGACTAGTACAGTGAGCTCATCACTATTCATGCATGTACATTCCATTCCACTTTCCTTGGCTGCCAGGTTACATCAGTGATGTGCAAACCATTCTCATTACATTAACAATGATTGGAATTTTTCTGGACAGATCTGGTATATACAAGGCATGGTGCCCTACTGTATTCACTGTAAAATTATATTAGATTAAAAAATTACTTAAGATTATGCCATTCATTAGTTTCTGAATCTGGATAGCAACCTGATATGGGCTATACTGTAATGAGCTTAAAGCGATACATCTTGATAAATCTGCATTTTTATAGTATAGGAATTGCGACTAGCAGGAATTATCTCTTGATACACAGAAATAATTTTCAAATATTATAAAAACCACTACTGTGTTCAAACAGTTGTGCTTTCTGAATATGTACTTTTATGAAATGATACTGTTTTTACTTAAATGATTTTTAGACCCTTCTCTCAGGGAAAATAAGAAGACAGGTGATTTTAAATGTGTTGAAAACCTTACCTTCATAAACCAGAAGGATCTAGAAAACAACTGTTGGGATATTTGTCTAATACCAGCAAAGCTGGCTCAGAATTAACTGTGACTACTACCGGTATTTCTTTCGTATGCTTAGTGTAACTGAATAGCAGAATTATTTAAGCTTTTTGGAGGAACTTATGTTTTAGTTAAGAAGAAAGTTAAAATTTCAATTAAAATATATACATATATATTTCTGAAAAACGTACTTTTATTTAATCAGTACAATCTATGTTCATGTTTTGTATATCTTAATTTTTAAAATGTGAAAGTGCTACAAGGTTCTTAAACTTATATTTGTGTGGCATTTTTAAATTAGAAATCTGTAATTTTAAAGTTTCCCATTTTGATTGATAAAGACCAATGCTTTTTCATTTTATTTTATATTCATACTTAGTGTTTTAATACATAACTTCATTTTGACTTGTAGTGTATGCAGAGAATATTTCCAGAATGGTGGGAAGAGAAAAGCACTTGAAAAAGATAAAAAAAGAACAGTACTTGCCACTAAGACCACTCCAGCCTTAAATAAACGTGAGTCTTCTAAACTTGAAGGTCGTTCAACCAACCTCAGCTTTACAAATTCTGAAATTATAACTGAGTAAGTATACTTTTTCTATTTCAATTACTAACGTTGTCCTTGATAGCTGTGTTATTATTATGAAATAGTGTGATGGTTTATCAAATAGTGTCCAGTATGCTTGCTCCTCTGGTAATATGTTAGCCTGACAAATGCAGATATGTAATATTATTAGGTAGAATACCAGCATAAAATTTTAAAGGATATCTGGAAAACTAGAGGTTCTATAATATAGACTGTCCTCACCAAAAATGAGAAAGAATAGTTTATTATTTCTTATGGTAACACAAGGAATCAAAATAGGAAAATCTAATTAAATTATGTTTAATTAAAGTTGCTGTACACTAAGAAATCACAAATCAGGAATGATAAAAGATTACTAATAGAACCAATTGCTGTGATTTTACTATTTATAGGAAAATCTACCTGGTAGTAATCAAAGTATGTGTGTAGGTACAAATTTTATTTAATGAGTATATGATTGTTTTTCTAGGTTTATTGAGATATAATTAATGTGTAATGTTATGTAAGTTTAAGACATACAACATAATGATTCAGTAAGTGTGTATGTTGTGAAATGATTACCACAATAAGTTAACATCCATCACCTCAAATAGTTAACATTTCTCACCTCACATAATTATAAATTTTTCTCCTATGATGAGAACTTTTAAGGTCTACTGTCTTAGCAGCTTTCAAATATGTAATACAGTATTATTAACTATAGTCATCATGTTTTATATTATATCCCCAGAACTTACTTATCTTGTAACTGAAAGTTTGTACTTTCCACTACCCTCTTGCTGCACTCCCCATCCCTGCTTCTGGTATCCGCAAGTCTGATCACTGTTTCTTTGAGTTTGATATTTTTAGATTCCACAAGAAAGTGAGATCACTCAGTATTTGTCTTTCTCTGTCTTGACTTACTTCACGTAGCATAGTGCCTTCGAGGTTCATCCATGTTGTTGCAAATGCAGGATTTCCTTCTTTTTAATGGCTAAATAATATTCTGTTTTGTATATATACATATAAGTAGGTAAGTATTATAATCCAGTTAATATTAGTAGTGTTAAAATTATATACACACTAGTACCAGAATACATTTGTGGTTTCAAGTTATATTTTATTAATCTCTTAAAAGTGCTAGACTTGAGTAATTCTAAAAACATTCTTTGAAAGCTAACCATGCAAATAAAGTAACCTCTTAAAGCAGTTTCAAGTCTGTAGATATTAACAAAATAACCTTTGATTTTATTTTAATTTTATACTGTATTGAAAATACTATCTAGTTAGTTATAAGAAACTTCATTGAAAAAATAACATACCTTTGATTAGTTCAGTAGGAAAAGATAACACATCTTTACCTCTATTTATTTAAAGGTTACTACAAGGTTTACAAAGCATAATGACTAAACATCCTATAACTCGGGTATGAATATTTTTTAAATGTTAGCCCTGGCTGGTGTAGCTCAGTGGATTGAGCTCGGACCTGTGAACCAAAGGGTCGCGGTTCGATTCCCAGACAGGGCACATGCCTGGGTTGCAGGCCAGTTCCTGGCAAGGGACGCACGAGGGGCAACCATACATTGATATTTCTCTCCCTCTCTCCCTCCCTTCCCCTCTAAAGATAAATAAATAAAATGTTAAAAAAATTCAAATGTTGCCCTGGCTGGTGTAGCTCAGTGGATTGAGCGCGGGCTGTGAACCAAAGGGTCGTGGTTTGATTCCCAGTCAGGGCACATGCCTGGGTTGCAGGCCAGGTCCCCAGTGGGGGCCATGTGAGAGGCAACCACACATTGATGTTTCTCTCCCTCTCTTTCTCCTTCCCTTCCTCTCTCTCTAAAAATAAATAAATAAAATATTATAAAAAAATTCAAATGTTGACTAATGTAAGAAATTATATTGCTATCAAAAATAGGTACATATGGAAAATGTCAACCATAGAATTTCTGTATGGTTCTTTTTTTAGTCTCTCTTCATTGTTGAGATTACCTTCTTTATTTAGTCATTATATTTTCCTTTAATTCTTTTAAACGCAGTTTCTTTTATTCTTTGAATATTTTTATAATAGCTGACTTGAAGTCTGCTAACGCCAACATTTGGTCTCTTTCTGAGAGTGTTTCTATTCACTGATATTTTTTCTTCAGTACAGACCATACTCATACTTCACTGTTTTTCTTTTCATGTCTCATAATTTTTTGTTGAAAACTGTTTAATATATTTTTGTTGGTTGTGGGGTTTTTTAGTCATTTGCCTGGAGTTAATCTGAGGGATCTATCTCCCTTGTAGTTTATACATTACCATCCTTTTTTTTTTTTTTTTTTTACTTTTTGGTTAGTTTTCTAGGGTTTGCATCTGTGTTTAACATGGCTTAGTGATCAGTGATGAGACAGAGGTTGTGCTCAAATACCTGTGGAGTCATTAAGGCTTCTAACCTCTGCCATCATGACTTGGGAGTGTATATAAAATCCAAGCAGTTTTCAAGTTGGCCTCACATTTTACTTTCCACTAGGCCCTTTTGTGTCTCCCATATGTTTGTTTAGCCTCCCAGTCAGCAAAGGCTATGTAGGGAACTTATGTAGCCCTTCTGTGCCTCTCTCATTTCCAGAATCTTTCTGTTAAATTTCTAAGTAGTCCTGCAGTCTACAGTTCAACCCTACCAAAACTGCAACCTAAGGCTAGCATAGCTGCTCTCCTTTCCTGTGTATTTTCTGACAAGTTTGCTATTTTTACTGACAGTGCTCTATTTGAGTTTTTCACACTTTGCTCCCAATCAACTTTGCCTCTTCTAGTAGTCAAGCTGCTTTTTTTTTTTTTTTTTTTTTTTTTATAGGCAGGCTTGGCCTTTATGAACTTCCATAACAACTGAGCAGGGGGTGGAGGTGGTGAGAGTTGCTTCAGGCAAGGACACTACAGATTCCAAGCTCAGTTCAGCTGGTTTTCATAAAAATACACTTCTCAACTTAATTGCCCCAAGATGGTTGTATTTGAGGACTGTGTTCAGTTTTATAGCTGTTTTTTGAGAAGTTGGATTTGCTAACCTCTATGCTACCATAGGCAAGAAATTCCTGTTTCTAGTTTCATTTTAAAGGAGAAAAATTAGTTCGGTTTTAAACAGTTAAAGAAAAGTATCCAAATGTAATTGTTATAGGTCACATTTTACTGGGGATTAAACATTGAAATAACTTAGCCTAGGATGGTTAGGTTTAGATTTTCTTCATTTCTGAAAACTCTGGACTTTTTCATGTAGCATCTGGCCCTAACATGTGTGTGTAGACTTATTCCTCCTACCCCACCCACATACCATTCTTATAGCTTGTATTATAGTCATATGCAACTAATTAAGTTCTCCCAGTGGTACTCATGCTGGTTCTCACATTTTGACAATTGACAATTGCAAGTATTATATATCCTTTTCTTGATAAACTGTTGCTATACTATATTAGGCTATATGTGAACCATCTTTTCTTTATATAACTTAACTTGAACTTCTCAAAACAATTGATACCAGTATTAAGCCTATACCTCTATTGTAGTACTTACATTGTATTAAAATTGCTCTTGTATATTTTTCTGACTACAAATGAAATAAGATGACAGTATTAAAAATATGCTTGTAGAGAAGATTATAGATATAAAAAATTATTATTCAATTATTATATTTAAGAAGATTTCCAGTTTTTTTAGTAGACATTTTTTTCAACAGTAGAGATTATATAGTATAAAGGGCTTTGTAAACTCCCCCCATGAAATATAATGTTCCTTTTAAAGCATTATATTTCATAATAAAAATCTACTATATGTATCAAAATATAGTGATCCTGAATACAAAATAATACTCAGTTTTTCCAAAGAGAATCTGCCCTCCTTTCCTACCACTATCTCTGTTTTGGAGAGGTATATGTACATTATTATATGAAAGATATGTAGTCCTTACTATCTAATTTTATTTGACTTTGGGTAGCAAGTTTAAATATCAAGGGTTATCTTTTTCTCAGCCTTACTTCAAAATATCTATTTAAGTTATTTTTTAAATTATGTTTCATTGATTATGCTATTACAGTTGACCCCATCATTCCCCTCCACCCTGCACACCCTCTCCCACCCACATACCCACCTTTAGTTCATGTCCATGTGTCATAAGTTCTTTAGCTTCTACATTTCCCACACTATTCTTGCCCTCCCCCTGTCTATTTTCTACCCACCATCTATGCTACTTATTCTCTGTACCTTTCCCCACTCTTTCCTCCTCCCACTCCCCTCTTGCTGACCCTCCGTGTGATCTGCATTTCTGTGTTTCTGCTCCTATTCTAGTTGTTTCTTTAGTTTGCTTTTGTTTTAGGTGTGGTTGTTAATATCTGTGAGTTTGCTGTCTTTTTACTGTTCATACTTTTTATCTTCTTTTGCATAGATAAGTCCCTTTAACATTTCTTATAATAAAGGCTTCATGATGATGAACTCGTTTAACTTGACCTTATCTGAGAAGCGCATTATCTGCCCTTCCATTCTAAATGAAAGCTTTGCTGGACAGAGCAATCTTGGATGTTGGTCCTTGACTTTCATGACTTGGAATACTTCTTTCCAGCCCCTTCTTGCCTGGAAAGTCTCTTTTGAGAAATCAGCTGACAGTCTGATGGGAACTCCTTTGTAGGTGACTGTCCCCTTATCCCTTGCTGCTTCTAGAATTTTCTCCTTCATTTTAATCTTGGGTAACTTAATGATGATGTGCCTTGGTGTGTTCCTCCTTGGGTTCACCTTTTTTTGGGACTCTCTGAGCTTCCTGGACTTCCTGGAAGTCTATTTCCTTTGCCAGATTGGGGAAGTTCTCCTTTATTATTTGCTCAAATAAGTTTTCCCCTTGTTGCTCTTCTTCTTCCCCTTCCGGTACCCTTATAATTCGGATGTTGGAAGGTTTAAAGATGTCCTGGAGGTTCCTAAGCCTCTCCTCATTTTTTTGAATTCTTATTTCTTCATTCTTTTCTGATTGGATGTTTCTTTCTTCCTTCTGGTCCACTCCATTGGTTTGAGTCCCAGTTTTCCTCCCATCACTATTTGTTCCCTGTGCGTTTTTCTTCATTTCACTTATTGTAGCCATCATATGTTCATCTAATTTGTGACCAAAATCAACCAATTATGTGAGCTTCCTAATCACTAGTGCTTTGAACTGTGCATCTGATAGATTGGTTATCTCTTGGTTGCTTAGATGAATTAGCTCTGGGACCTTGATCCGCTCTTCCGCTTGAGCCATTTTTGGTTGTTTTTTTTTTTTCCCCCTTGGTCTGGTCGTGGCTGTAATGTAGTGAGGGGCAGAGCCTTAGGTGTTCACCAGGGCAAGGCAACCCAGTCGCTGGGTTGCGATGCTGTATGTGGGGGTGGTGTCCGAGAGGGAACAATGGCACTTGCTTCGCTATCTCAGATTCCAGTCCCTTCCACCACTTTCCCCAAGCAAATTGGGCCCTTCTGGTGCTGATTTCAGTGTGGGTGGGCTTGTGTACATTCTAGGACCCTATAGGTCTCTCCAACGAATTCTCCTGTGAGGCTGGGCTTCTCTCCCAGCACCTCAACCCCACAAGTGTTTTCAGTCTGTGCTTTTAGGCTTTATTTCCCCAAGCTGGGGTATTTCCCCATTGCTGGGGCCCTGCGTTGCACAGTCTGTCTTGCTGCCCATTTTCGCCTGGTTTATCTGCCCACATATATGTGACTGTGGTTAGCCGCCTTGTGCACCTCGCTTGGTCTGCTCCTCACTGCCCCCCCCCCGCACTCGGTAACCGCTGCCTGTACGTCCGGGACCACTAGCCACTGCTTTTTCCTGCTGCGACCCCTCTCTGCCACCCGCCAACTCCACCCCTCTTACTGGTCTGGGTGAATCGTCAGACTACCGTACAATTCAATTTTCTATCTGTTCTGATTGTTTTTTTTTTATTCTATATTTTTGTTGCCCTTAATCTTGGTTGTGAGAGGAGGAGGCACAGTGTGTCCACCTATGCCTCCATCTTGGTCGGGAGTCTATTTAAGTCATTTTGATTTCTGCGTTCAGATAGCAAAGGCTCACATAGCATAGCATAAATATATTTTTTCAATTACATTTTATGAAAACCAAATAATAAAGCCAAATGTTTATTACTACTCCAGTTACTTTTTAAGTCATTTGTGTCTCACAATTGAGATGTGATTCTTTTTGAATCTGTATATAATGTGATTGTTGGAAAGTTTATCCAAAGCACCAATTACTACCCATTCCTTCTAAAATTAGGATCACTGTGTCATGACCCTTCTACATCTTGTACCTATGTAATTGTAATTGATGCAAAATAAGTATTACTTTCTTGTCTTCTAAAAATTATTTCTATTTTTCAAAACAGTCAACAAATAGACCATATTCTGGGCCACAAAATACATCCACTGGGTGTCTTGGAACATGTTCCCTATGGATGGGGGGGTACTACTATATTAGAAAAGAAGAAAGATTTAAAGTCAATAATATAAATTTCTCCCTTAGGAAACTAGAAAAATAAGAGCAAATTATTTCCATAATAAGTAGAAGGAAAGAAAGAAAAATTAAATCAGAAATCAGTGACATAGGAAAACAATAGAGAAAATCGTTGAAACCAAAAACTAACCATACAGGGGGCCAATACTACTGATCCAGTGGACAGGAATATTCTGAATAACTCTATGCCTACAAACTTGATAACTTAGACAAAATGTAAATTCCTTGAAAGAAGCCATCTATCAAAATTCATACAAGGAGAACTAGATAATTTGAATAGTTCTATATTTATTAAAGAATAATGAATAGTCTTCCAAGGCAGAAAGTACCCAGCCCCATTGGTTTCACTAGTTAGATCTACCAAATATTTAAAGAAGAAATACCAATTCTCTACAGTCTGTTCCACAATATAGGATTAGAAGAAACACTTCTAAATTATTCTTTGAGACCAGAGGAGTGTAGTTTAAGATGCTCAACCAGTCTTCTTATTTTTCAATGGAAAGTAAAATTGATGTGTTTGACTGGTGGTATAAATACGATTAGATAATGACTATGTTATCATCCATTTTGGAGGGGGGTTAAGTTATGCTCTTTTGCATGTGATGGTAAAAAAACCTAAGGCTAGAGGAGACTGTAGAATTTAGTTGCCTCATGATGTTGCTTTTGAATATGATCATTATTTTTAAAAACCTGCCAGTTAAAATTGTAAAGGTGTAATTCTCTGTATAATTACTAAATTAGTACTAAATGTCTTTGCTCCTTTTTGGGGGGAGTGGGGCAGATTCATTAAGTGGTCATTGTTTTAAGTCACTTAAAGGTAGTATTAGTTTTTCATGAATAGTACTTTATCGTTCAAAGTAATTGAGAGGGCTTGATAGTGTAGAAACTTTTTAAGAACTCAAATATAATGCCCTCTTTTTTGAAGGATAAGATGGTAGAAAGAATCTTGCTATATATATATACATTCTTCTTCTGTTGGACGTGTAGGTTGTTTACTTTCTGACAGTTGTTTTATCTCAGCATTAAATCTCTTTGTACTTGAATTTTTTCCCAAAAGTGGATTTCAGGGTTGAACAGTATAAATGGCTCAAGGCAGTTCTGAATATTACTGAATGATTTCCCTGAAAAATAATACTAATTATAATACTTCTAGCATCGTAAGTGCCCATTTTGCCAAAACTCACCAGCATTGAGTTTTCTCATTTTTTTCATTCTTTATTAATGTAGATTAAAATTGCAGCCCATTGTATAAATATCCCTTTCTAACAGACAAAACAAAACAATGGAAAGGTAATTTTTAAATAAAAGAAAGGAAAATCATGAAATCAGGAAAATAAAATTTATTCTGTGATATTCTAGTACTGGTCATGGCTGAAATGTGACACACGTGCTGTCATAATACTTTACAAAACCCATGATAAGTGGTCATTGGATCTTTCCTGCAGAGCCTGGACTTGGCCACAGAATGCTTTTCACATAGCACTTTAAGAAACCATTACCAATTAGTCAGTAGAGAGAAGAAACTCATCTGCCATTTATGTCCATTCATGTCCATTACCAGTTCTATAAACCTTGCAAGGATCACAATTTTGAGTAAGTTTTGTAGCAGGTGAGCCATGGCTGTGAATAGGATCATATCTTTATCTTCTTTTTTCGGAGAATTGTCTCTGTCATTTGCTCACTTAAGTATTGGGATATTAAGTGTTCATCAATTTGTATAAGGTCTTTAGTACTCAGGATATTACTTGATATTTACAGTTGCTGGCATAGGGGCTTAACACATGCTTCATGGGTGGAAGAACAGATCTCTACATAGATGGGAAGAAGGAAAAGCATATTTAGGACAGTATAATTATATTTTTATAATCATCTACTTGATTAGTAGTGGAATAAAGGGGAAAAGGAAGAGGTGGTGGCACTGAGGAAGAAATGACTATTAGATGGTCACTGCCAGTCCAAGAGTCTTACTATAGGTCTTACCTCCACTCTACCTTTGGTATAAGATACAGGGCATATTCTTAAAAGGTTTGTGACAGAGAAAGGAATATAATAATGATGACAGATAATGGCTAATAATAAAAGCCTAATTAGACATATTTTTATTTCATTCCCAACCCCCATCCCTCTCCCCTTTTACAATCATCAGTTTGTTCTATGAATCTATGGGTCTCTCAGTTTTATTTATTCATTTACTTGGTTTTTTTTTTTTTTTTTTAGATTTCACATATAAGTGGGATCATATAGTATTCTCTGTCTGACCCATCTTACCTAGCGTAATTAACCCTGTAGCTCCATCTGTGTTGTTGGAAATGGCAAGATTTCATTTTTTTATTAATGGATGCTATTCCACTGTATATACATACCACATCTTTTTAATTATATTTTATTTATTATACTAGTACAGTTGTCCCAATTTTACCCTCTTTGCCCTCCTCCATACAGCACCTACAGCTCCCTCAGGCAGTCCCTGCACCATTGTTCATATCCATGGGTCATAGGTATAAGTTCTTTGGCAACTCCATTTCCTATAGCATAGTTTACATCCCCATGGCTATTCTGTAACTACCAATTTCTACTTCTTAATTCCATTACCTCTTCACCCATTCCCCCACAGCCCCCTCCAGTCTGGCACCCTTCAAAACACTATCTGTATCCATGATTCTTCTTCTTTGCTTAGTTTGTTTTTTAGATTCAGTTGTTGATAGATTTCTGTTTATTGGCATTTTATTGTTCATAGTTTTGATCTTCTCTTTCTTAAATAAGTCCCTTTAACATTTCCTATAATAATGGTTGGTGATGATGAACTCCTTTCGTTTTTTCTTGTCTAGGAGCTCTTTATCTGCCCTTTGATTCTAAATGGTAGCTTTGCTGGGTAGAGCAATCTTGGTATAAGTCCCTGCTTTTCATGACTTTGAATATTTCTTGCCTATCCCTTCTAGCCTGCAAAGTTTGTTTTGAGAAATCAGCTGACAGTCTTATGGGAACTCCCCTGTAGGATACTAACTGCTTTTCTCTTGCTGTTTTTAAGATTCTCTCTTTATCTTTAACCTTTGACATTTTTTATTATGATGTGTCTTGGAGTAGGCGTCGTTGCATACATCTATCTTGTTTGGGACTCTGTATTTCCGGGACTTGCATGTCTATTTTCTTCACCAAGTTAGGGAAGTTTTCTTTCATTATTTTTTCAAATAGATTTCTGATTGCTTGCTCTTTCTCTTCTCCTTATGGCACCTCTATGATGCAAATGTGGGACTTCTTGAAGTTGTCCCAGAGGCTCCTTACATTATCCTAATTTTTCTTTTCTGGATTCTTCTTGTTATTCTTGTTGGTCATTTTTTGCTTCCTTATGTTACAAATCGTTGATTTGATTCTCTGCTTCAGCCACCCTGTAAATTGTTCTTTATTTCAATTAGTTTCTTTGTTTCTGAAGGTATCTTTTTTATGCTGTTGAGGTCCTTACTAGGTTCCCTGAGCATCCAGTGTTAAAAAACTGGTGTTTTGAACTCTGAATCTGATATATTGCTTTGTCTCCATTTTGTTTAGTTCTTTTTCTGGAGTTTTGACCTGTTCTTTCATTCAGGCCATGTTTCTTTGTCTCCTCATTTTGGCAGGCTTACTGTGTTTGTTTCTATGTATTAGGTAGAGCAGCTATGACTCCCTGTCTTGGTAGCATGGCCTAATGTAGATGTCCTGTATGGTCCAGTAGCACAGCCTCCCCTGTCACCCAAGCTGGGCACTCAAGGTACCCAGTACCTACTATGCTCCTGGCCAGGCAGGCCCTGGAGGACTCCATGAGGGGCACTAGGAACGTTCCCAGACCATTTATTCTCCAGGACCCACCAAACCAGGAACTCCAGCCCTTCCCTTCCCTGCAGCTGACCAAACCAGCAGGGGGAGGAGAAAGCAAGGATTATGGCATTTCCTGCGCTCTCTACTTTTTAAAGGTGGCCCCCAGGGTCCCCTGCTTGGTGGAAATAGATAGGAGGAATGTCCCTTCATCTAGGCACCTTCCTAGCCCGACACATGCATCCTATATACTTTCTGTTGGGTCATGCAGTGTTACCCCAGTTGTCAGGGCAACACACTCTGGTTCGTGCATACTCCTTGCGTCTTTTGCTCATGTGCAGTCCATGGCACTTCCAACCCCCACACCCCAATTTTGGTGGGTGTCCCTATTACAGTATTATTTATATAGGTTTTCTTTTCATTTTGTTGATGTTTCCTGTCACTGTGAAGAAGGTTTTTAGTGTAACATAGTCCTTATTGTTTATTTTTTCTTATGTTTTCCTTGCTGAAGGAGACATGTCCAAAAATATATTCCTAAGATCTCTGTCAAATAGTTTACTACCTGTGTTTTCTTCTAGGAGTTTTATAGTTTCAGTTTTATAGTTTCAAATATATATGTCTTAAATCCATTTTGACTTTATTTCTCTATATGATGTGAAAAGATGGTACAGCTTCACTTTTTGCATATCCATCCAATGTTGCTAACACCACATATTGAAAAGACTGTTTTTACCTCATTGTATATATTATTGACCTTTATGTTGTAGATTAATTGAGTATGTACGTGTGGGTTTATTTCTGGACTCTCTATTTTATTGATATATGTGTCTGTTTTTATTGTAGCTTTGTAGTGTAGTTTCAATATCAGGGAGTGTGATACCTCCCACTTTGTTCTTTCTCAAAATTTCTTGGGTAATTTAGGGTCTTTTGTGGTTCCATGTAAATTTTAGGATTACTTGTTCTATTCTGAGAATAATGACATTGGTATTTAATAGGGATTGTGTTGAATCTGTATGTTACTTCAGGTAGTAAGGACATTCCTCCCCCCCCCAATTTAACCCTCAATCAAGGATATACATCCATTGATTTTAGAGAAAGGGGCAGGGAAAGAAAAAAAGAGACATCAGTGTGAGAGGAAAACATCAATTGGTTACCTCCTTTATGTGCCTGAACCAGGGAGTGAACCCAAAACCTAGGTACATGACCTGACTGGGGATCAAACCTGCAACCTATTGGTTACAGGATGATGCTGCAACCAACTGATCCACCCAGTACAAACATTATAACAATATTAATCCTCCCAATCCGAACAAGGGATACCCTTACATTTATTTGTAGCAATTTATTTAGTCTTCACATCTTTGTATTTTTCCCAGTATTCTTCCTATAGTTGTTTTCTAGTTTTATTTGCTTGATATGATTTTATTCTTTTCTCAAAAAAACATTTTATGGGTAATGACAATGACAATGGGTGCTGTACATATGATTTTTCAGTTTAGGATATATGTATGCCTACTATTCTTTTTTTTCAGAATAACTTCATTGGAATTGAATGATTTTTAAACTTCTTAAATCTCAAATTCATTATATCATTAAAATAGAATTTGCAACATATAATTTTAAAAGTTTTATGATGAATTTGATTATTTATGTCATGTTGAAGAACTCCCTATCACACATTCATTTCCAAGATTCTTTGTTTATGTAACTGAACAGCAATAAAAAATAAAATAAAACAATTTACAAAATTTTGGCAGATTAGATTAATTTTGGATTTTTTAAATATTATTTAAATAAAATTCTTCCTCAAAGAAATGCTTATTCATTCCACATAATTCAGTGAACATTTTTTTAACTATTTCTTTTAGTTTCAATAGAAAAAAAAAAGACCAGAAAAGCAATTCTATTGCCTCTTATATGTATAGTAAATATGTTCACATTTTTTGTAAAAAAAGGAAATTAAAATGAACTTTATTATTTTTGTTTTTTTAATTATTTGGGTTAACATTTGTTAAAAACATTATATAAGGTTCACGTGTGCAACTTCATAATACATGATCTGTATATTCCATTGCGTCCTTATAACAGGGCAGCTTTGTGTCTGGTTGCTCATCGCCATGTATACACATAACATGAAATTTGTGGGGAAGGAAGTAGGTTTTTATTAATAGGGTTTCCAGTTTGGGGGGCGTTGGGAGCATTCCTGCTCTGAACCCTTCTCTTTTGCAAGGCACAGAATCTCCCTTGTTCCCAAGTAAATCACAAACCAAAGCCATGCCCAGGAGTTCTCCATTCATGCTTAAATCTGTCCTTCTGGAGCTTAAATAGTCTCACAAATAGGCCTCCACCCTCTCTGTGGTGTGCACTTATGGGTTTCAGAGTTGCTGTTATCTTGCAGTATCTCTCCCTCTGTGTCTGGGGTTTGCTGCAATATCCCTCTAGGTGATTGGCCAGGGTAAGCTCCAGCCATGAAGAACTTCGCAGTTCATGACTCCATGTGCTCCTCTGGTTTCTGTGTGCTATTCTCAGAACCCATGTGCCATAGTGCATTTGGTTGTTTGCCTCAAAGGCTGGAGCCCAGTGAGGCACACAACCCTGCATGGTAACCTGCCTCTGGGTAGCTGGCTGTCAACCATGTGGGGTATAAGCCCCAGGTGGGCCCAGCTTCTGCTGGTTCCTTGAGTGCTCTCATCCATGAGGAGCAAAGCAAGAGCCCAAGAAGCCAAGAGAGCAAGAGAGTGAGCTTCTGCCTGCCTGCTGTTTAAAAGTCCTCTCCTAGAATTCCATGTGCTCCAGAAACCAGTGGGAATGTCTAGCTTTTCAGCTCATAAGGGCCAGTGTTAGCCACATTTGCCTTTGTCCCTCTTCCTGCCACCATGTTTAGTAAGGTGGCAAAGTCTTCAGTCACACATGTTGTATACAAGCTTCCTTCTGCTGAGTCTTCAGTTGCTCAGCTGCCTCGAACAATGCATGCTGGCTTGTTTACAGTTGATGGTTGCCTTTGTTTACAATTTACCTCAAGCAATCTTTCTGCTTTGGTGGTCCCTCCCTTTGGAAAGGCAGGCTACTTCCATCTGTCACCTCAGCAGCTGTCCTCACTCCCTGCATTTTCCTGGCAGGGATGTGCTTCTTGCGCCAGATTGGTATGCCCCTGCACTGGGGTCTACTCCATTCTTCAGTGATCTCTGGTCTAACCTACCACATTACCACCCTCTACCTTTAACACCTCTGGACCCTTGTAATCTTACAAAGACAATGGATGAAGGTCTCATAATCTGGAAATACTTCCTGCTGGCCATGGACATAGTCCTACCTATCCCCTGGGTCCAGAAATCCTTAACAAAAAGGTATTCTAGAATGGAGGTTGGCCTTCATGCAAGGGACATATCTTGTGTAGTCCAGGTTATTTGGCTATCACTGGAAAGCATTGTGTACAGTGTCCACAAGATGGCATCGCTGGACAATTTGGAATCTCTTTTTGTATTCTGGAGATGACATTTGGCAAGATGTTTAGAGAGTACAATCAACCACAACAATTAAATAGCAAAGGTAGGGACTAATTCTACAGTCTGCCTGATAAGAAAAAGTGGTTTCCTTCGAGGAAGGTGTGCAAGGTATGTCACAGCTGTCTGAAGGCCTTTGCCTACTACACTCAAACGAGGCTGAGGGGAATATCCTGAGATTCCCCCCTTTAACACTCTGGACTGCTTATGTCTAAATTATTAGGGCAGGGGAAAAAATAGCAGTTTTAAAGGGAAGCCATTTTGCTTCCTCATACTTCACCCAACTCAACCATTTAGTCCAGCCAAAACATTGAATCCCAGAAAAGGGCAATAGGAGGATTTCTCAAGTGGGGCCTATACCACTTCTGAGTCTGCAAGTCTGTCTTATAAGAGGACATATAGTTGCAAGACCTTTCCTGGAATGACACTAAGCAGTGACAATCATCAGGTGAAACCAGTTCAACTTTCAAGTGAAAACAAACTTCAAAGACAGTTAGCTGGACTAGAGTCCAGTGTTCTTGACTGATCATTATAATTTTCCTTAAAACCTGATTTCTCTCTCTAACATCAACCTCACTGTCATCAAAGAATGCCAGTTTTCAACTTTGCTTCACTGTTTGCATAAAGACAACAAGAGAAGTAATGATCATGTGTACTGTTCAAATCTGCTTTGTTGGAACTTAAACAAGGAACCTTTGGACTGACGCTTAGTCAACCCTTCAGGTCACAGAAGCAAGTCCCCACCTGCTTTACAGCTTTGCCTGCTTTACCTGTATTTCTCAAGTCCTTCAGGGTCTCACATCATTTCTTAAGGTTCCTCAAAAAAGGCTTATTCATCTTTCAGGAAAGCAACCTTTGTTCCTTCCCTGGAAAGACTGCCGTGAACCACACAGTCAAACTAGGTACAAGGCCATTTGTCCACTGGGGCTTTTGCTGGCTTCCAAAATAAATTTTAGTTCCTCAAGGCTTTCTGGTAATAACCAGAGCCCAGACATACTTCCTTCTGGCATGAAATTCCGGTCAAAGTCTTAGGTTAACAAAACCAACAATGGAAGCTAGTTTTAATTGATTTTGTGCAAAGAAACATTATGCCATCATTTATTCAATAAAAATGCCAAATTATTGAGGGACCAGGTAACGGAGAAAAATACAAAGCAAAAAGGGAAATCCTTGTCTTTTCAATATCCATCAAAATTGCTTTTCCATGCCCTATACTTTCCATTGCTTATTTTCCCATTTGGTGTGAAGTTTTAACTTTCCCTGGGAAATGTCAATTTCCTTTCAGAACAGAAACAAAGCACAATCCAAAGCCAAGACAGTTCCAAAAGAAGGCGGTACTAGGAACTAGGCTTAGAATTGTGTCTCATACCCACTGTCACACCAACCGGTTACACAGATGACCTTTTTGTAGGTCCCAAATGGCCTGGAGTCCCAATGGTACAACTTTTTCTCACCTACCAGTGTGTCCACTGGTCTCCTGGCAGAGACATGATGTATCACCAGCTGGTGTCATGGCAGAGACATAACTTTACTCCTATCTGGGGTCTGCCAGCACAAAATGACCCTTCCTGGGTCCCAAAGGCAGAGGCATTCTCTAGCCCACCAGTCTCACAGATGCTACTAGGTCCTAGTGGCTGAAGAGCAGAGACAAAGGATTCCTGATGTACACAAAACAGCAAAGATCAAATCACATCCCAATAAAATCAGAAAACAAGTAAAGAAACCAAGCAAGCAAAGAATACTGTACCCAAGAGCTGAGGTTTCCTTACTTCCAAGTTTAAAACTTTTGTAGCCTCCTACACTTAATTAGATTTGCCATAATTCACTTTTAACCTTGTTTTTTCCAACACTGGAAAGGACCATACTCAAACTCAGTATCTGGCAGTTAAAAGTCCCTAGCTTTGCAAGGCTTGCTGAGACTTAGAACTTGCAAACATCTTACTGTGTAATGGCCTGAAAGCCTGGGCATATGGGATCTTGTCCCATTTCCCTAATTGTAGGCTATACAGTCCCAACTCCATGACGATACAGCAATTTAAGGAACTACTTGGAACCATTCTTACTTGCAGTCTTAAAATATATGTAGGCCACACAGCATTGCAGTAGAAACCCAATTCCTCCTTATTCATTGGAGAATAGCTGTACTGACTCCAGTCCACTAATATTTTATCCAGAAGGCTCATTCCAGGAGCTAACACAAGATAACCTACCAGACTAGACATATAGGCCAAATGCTATAACCAGAAAAAATGCCAGCTAAATAGGAACATGCAAGTGACACTTGAGCCCACAACTCCATCTCCCAAGCAGGTTTTGAGGTCTCATCATCTGCCAACTGGTGCTGTGGATTGTGGTCCCCACACAGTGGTTGCTTAGAACTCTGGTGCTCTTCACCCTGTCCTAGCACATGACTTTCCTGGGGATCTGTGTTTGGGGCCAGAGGACCAAACAGTGACCCCCAAAGAGTGGCCTCTCAAAGCTCGGGTGATCCTCACACTCTCTTAGAGTCTGTCTCTTTCCCAGACTCATTTCCTCAGTGGACCCCCTTGAGCTCAGACAGTTCTTGCTCAGAGCCCTGTTTGTGGCTTCCAGAACAGTCCCATCAGATGCTGGTTATGGCCTCCAGAGCTCAAATGGTCCCCATTGGAACCCAGTTGTGAGCTCAGATGGTCCCCCTTGGAGTCTAATTCATGGCCCTCTGAACCAGAGCTGTCTCCATCAGACACCTCCAGTTCATGGCTTCCAGAACCAGAGCTGTCCCTATCAAAATGCAGTTGCAAAAAAATTTGCATATCCGTGATAGTGGTGTACTCACTTGGCTTGTCCTGCATGGTGAAGCAGTCACATGGCACACTCAAGATGGCAGCATATTCAGTAACCCACCCAAGATGGAGGTGCAATCATGTGATACCTCCATGGTGGAGCCCACACATGACACATCCAAAATGGCAGGACATTCGCATGACTCATCCCCAGTGATGGAGCACTCACATGACCTACCCAAAATGGTGAAGCATCCACCCGGCTCAGACTTGGGGTTCCTTCCCTCTCCAAATCTGTTTCCTTCCACACAAATCTTTGTGTCATGTGTATACACATGACATGTGACTGGGCACCATGTTGCCCAGTTACATGCTCACCACCCAAAGTCTGATCTGCTATCATCACCATATATATAACCCCATTTACCTCCTTTGTCTTCACCTAACCCATTCCCCTTTGGTAACCACCATTCTGTGTTCTGTATGTGTGGGTTTGTTTTGTTCATTTGTTTCATTTTGTTCTATATCACATATAAGTGAAATCATATGATTCTTGTCTTTTTCTAGTCTGACTTAGGTAACATTCTCAAGATCCATTCATGTTGTCCCAAATGGCAGTATTTCATCTTTTTTATGTTGAGTATTATCCCATTGTGTATATATACCACATCTTTATCCAGTCGTCATTTCCAGTGTCCATTGAAGGGCACTTAGTTGTTTCCTTGTTTTGGTTACCTGCTATGAATAAAGGTGCAATGAACATAGGCATACATATAACTTTAGGAATAACTGTTTTCAAATTTGGGATTTACTCAGAAGAAAGATTGTTGGGTCATATGGTAGCTCTATTCTTAATTTTTTTAGGAACCTTGATACTACTACACCAATTTACATTACTGTAAGTAGTGTATGAGGGTTTCTTTTTTTTTTTTTTTTTTCATATCCTCTCCACTGCTTGTTATATCTTGCCTTATTGATAATAGCTGTTCTTACAGATTTGAGGTGTTATTGTATTGACTTTTTTTATCTTCCTTATGATTTATTTGTTTTGAATTTATTGATGTGCCATTGGTTAATAAAGTTACATAGGCTTCACGTGTGTCATTGTGGTTTTGATTTGCATTTTTCTTATAACTAATGTAGTGAGCATCTTTTCATATATCTCTTTTTCATCTGTATGTCTTCCTTGGAAAAATGTCTGTTTAGGCCCTTGCCAGTTTTTTAATGGAATTGTTTGTTTTATTGTTGTTGAGTTGTTTGACTTCTTTATATATTTTGGGTATTAGCAACATTAGAGGTATAATATTCAAATATCTTCTTCCAGTTGTTGGTTATCTTTTTGTTTTATTGATTTTTTTCTGTGCCGAAGTTTTTTGGTGTCCCATTCATTTATTTTTGTTTTGATAGCCCTGTCTTTGGTATCAAGTTCTCAAAAACCTCTCTGAGACCAGTGTCCGCAGTTTAGTTACCTATGTTTTCTTCAATATATTTTATTGTTTCAGGATGTATATTCAAATCTTTAATCAACTTTGAGTTAATGTTTATGTATGGTGTCAGCAGTGTAGTTTCATTCTTTTGCATCTGGCTTTCCAATTTTTCCAACATCATGTGTTGAAGAAGCTTTCCTTTCAACATTTTATGTTTTAGGCTCCTTTGTCAAAATTTAGTTGCCTGTGTATATGTGAGATTATTTCTGGGCTCACAAGTCTATTGTTTTTGGAAACTGTTTTTCTGTCAGTGCCATAGTCTTTTGATTAGTGTAGCTTTGTAGTGTAGTTTGAAGTCAGGGAGTGTGATACCTTTGGCTTTGTTCTTTTTTTTTTTTCAAAATTGCTTTGGCTAATTTTTTTTTAAATTTTTTATTGTTGTTCATTTATTCTTGTCCCCATTTCCTCCCATTACTCTCCCCTGCCATACCCACCCACCACCTTCCACTTTCAATCCTCCCCACTGTTGTCTGTGTCCATGGGTCCTTTATACATGTTCCTTGATTTAACTTTTCCTTTCTTTCCCCCATTATCTCTCTCCTCCCTCCCTATTTGTGGTTTGAGGTTCCGTACAAATTTGAGGAAGTTTGGGGGTTCTCTTTCTTTGAAAAATGCCATTGGGATTTTGATGAGGTTTGCACTGAATACGTATATTACTTTGGGTAATATGACCATTTTAGCAATGTTGATTCTTTCACTTCAAAAACATGTAATATATTTCAACTTATTTTGGTCTTAAACGTTTTCAATGATGTGTGTTGTTTTGGTGTAAAGGTGTTTTACTTTCTTTGTAAAGTTTATTCCTAGGTGTTTTATCCTTATTGCTGCAATTATAAATAGGATCATGTATTCCTTTTCTTATATTTTATTATCTATTGTGTATAGGAATGCAATGGGTTTTTATAATTTGATTTTTTTATCCTGCACTTATAATGTATTTATTTTTGTTTCTAATAGTCTTTTGATTGAGTTTAGATTTTTTTTATATACAGAGTGGTGACATCTGTAAATAATGACAGCTTTACTTCTTCATTCCCATTTTGGATACTTTTTTAATTCATGCATCGGATTAAAGGTGTATCAATCTTGTTTATCTTTTCAAAGAACCTGCCTTGGTTTTACTGATCTTTTGTATTGATTTTTGGACTGTATTTTGTTTATTTCCACTCTGATCTTTATTATTTTATTCCTTCTACTGACTTTGGGTTTTGTTATATTTTTCTAGTTTTTTTAGATGTGAAGATAGATTGTTTATTAAACTTTTCTTGTTTCCAGAAGTAGGCCTGTATTGCTATGAATTTTTCTCTTAGGACTGCTTTTGTTGTGTCTTATAGATTTTAGTTGTTGTGCTTTTATTTTCATTTGTCTTGAGGTACCTTTTGATTTCCTGTTTCACCTCATTATTAACCTATCCATTGTCCAGTAACATGTTATTTAGCCTAGTGTGTGCTTTTCAGGGTTTTTAAACTGATATTTGAGAGAGACAGAAAAAGAAAGAGAGAGAGAGAAGGAAGGATCAGTTTGTTGTTCCACTTATTTATGCATTCATTGGTTAATTCTTGTATGTGTCCTGAGCAGGGAGTGAATCTGCAGTCTTGGCATATTGGAACAATGCTCTAACCAATTGAGCTACCTGGCCATGGCCTCAGTTTTTTTCTTGTAATTGAATTTTAGTTTCATATTGTTGTCAGAGAAGATACTTGTTATGAATTCAGTCTCTTAAATGTATTGAGACTTCTGTGGTCTATTATGTGGCCTATCCTGGAAATTGTTCTTTGTGCACTTTAAGAGAATGTATATTCTGCTGTTTGAGAATGAAATGCTCTGAAAATATCAATTAAAACTATCTGATATAGTGTGTTATTTAAGGCAGCTGTTTGTTTGTTAATTTTCTGTCAGGAAAATCATTGATGCCAGTGGGGTGTTAAAATTCTCTACTTAACTGTATTACTGTCGATCTTTCCCTTTATATCCATCATTTTAATCTTTATATATTTTGGTGCTTCATGTTGGGTGCATAAGTGTTTACAAGAGTTATACCCTCTTTTCAGGTTATCTCTTTATCATTATGATATGTCCTTCTTCTTTATTACAGGCTTTGTTTTAGTGTATTTGGTCTAAGTATTGCTAACTCTGCTTTTATTTTTGTTAGAATTCACATGAAATGTCCTTTCATTCCTTTTCATTTAGTCTATGTGTGTCTTTAGATCTGAGGAGGATCTCTTGTAGTCCATATGTGTAGGCCTTGTGTTCTAATCCATTCAGCTAGCCTGTGTTTTTTATTGCAGCCTTTAATCCATTTACATGGAAAGTGATTATTGATAGATATTTATATCATTATATGATTATTGATTGTTACATATTTGTTGCCATTTTGTTTTACATATTTATGTTCCTTTTTCTTTTTCCCTTTCTTCTTCTTAAAAAAAGTCCTTTTAACATTTCTCATAATGTTGGTATGGTCGTAATGAACTCCTGTAGCTTTTTTTTTTGTCTGGGAACCTCTTTATTTCACCTTCAGTTTTGAATGAGAGCCTTGCTAGGTAGAGTAGTCCTAGTTGTAGGTTTTTGCTTTGCATCATTTTGAATTATTTTGTTATAGTACTTTCTGGCTGAATTGTTTCTGTTGAAAAATCAGCTGACAGCATTATAGGAGCTCCCTTGTAGGTAACTTTCTTTTTCTTGTTGCTTTAAAAATTCTTTGTTTTTAACCACTGCCATATTAAAATGATGTGTCTTGAAGTGGTTAATGTCTTTGTGTTCATTTTGTTTGGGCCTCTCTTCACTTTCTGGACTTCTGTGTCTTTTTCTTTCACCAGGTTAGGAAAGTTTTTAGTCATTATTTGTTCAAATAGGTTCTTAATCACTTGCTGTCTTCTCCATCTGGAATCTTTATGATGTGGATGTTATTACCCTTGATGTTATCCTAGAAATCCCTAAAATATCCTCACTTTTTAAAATTCTTTTTCTTTTTGTGCTCTGATTGGGGTTTTTTTGAATCTTTGTCTTTCAAATCACTAATTCAATCCTTTGCATCATCTATGTTGTTATTGTTTCTAATGTATTCCTCATTTCAGATACTGTATACTTCATCATTGACCGCTTTTTGTGGTTTCTATGTTCTTTTGTATGCTTGCTGTATCCCTTTGTTGAAGTTCTCACTAAGTTTCTTGAGCATTCTTATAACCGTTTTTTTAGCTCTATATCTCATAGATTGCTTTTTTCCATTTCATTTAGTTTTTTTTTTTTTTTTTTTTTTTTTTTTTTTTTTTTTTTTTTTTTTTTTTTTTTTTTTTTTTTTTTTTTTTTTTTTTTTTTTTTTTTTTTTTTTTTTTCTTTCATTTTGGCTGCCTCTCTGTGTTTTCCTCTGTGTATTAGGTGGGTCTGCTATGTCTCCCAGTCCTGGTGTGGTGACCTTATGAGGTAGGTGTTCTGTGGGGCTCAGTGGTACATTCTCCTTGATCACTTGAGCCAGATTATCCAGGAAGGTCCCTTGTGTGGGTCTTGTGACCCCACCTTTTGTAGTTTAGTCTTGATTGTTGTTTTCCCATTAATGGATGTTTTTGGTCCTCAGGCTGGCTGAATTTGAGGACTGACCCTGACCACAGTGTACAAACTGCTGTGGGGAGCTGAACATACAAAGTGGAATTTGCCCATGCAGGGTCTCATGCACGCTAAAATCTCCATTTGGATGTGCCACCTGTGGAGCTGATTTGGTCTTGTTCTGATATGGCCTTAAACCAGTCATTAGGTTTGTTGGTTCTGCAGCCTCTTGGGAGGCACTGTAATGCAGGTCAATGTCAGACTCTGCCTGTGACTGTCGATGGGTTACTAGTTAGGAGCTACAAAGCAATCCATAGTTGATGGCTGCCTCTTCTAGGCCTAGGTGTTCTTGGGAGGGGCCAAGCTGCATACTGAAGTTGGTTTCCACCAATACTGAGCTGGGGCAGGTCAGCAAAAAGCCCAACACATGCTGAGATTCATGTCTGCCTGTCAGCTGCCTATTAATATATACTGAAAGAACCTCTGGTGGTAGGCAAGTTATATAAGGCAGTTTCTGAAACAACTGGTAGGGTGAGTATTGTTCATTAGATTTATACAGATTCAAACTTGGCACTCATGTTGCCTCTGAGCCACTCAGCAAAAGTCTCAGTGTACCGGAAAGCCAGCTGCCACCTGCCTGGGGCCTGGAGACCTTTGTGGTGGGTCAGGGTCTCAGGGAGTCATCAGGTTGTGGCCAGTAGAGTTCATCAGACTCAAACAAATTAAGATTGGCATTGTAGAGAGAGGGAGATGAACAGAAAAGTTGACACTATTCAAGTCATATAGGGAAAAATGGCCCTTGTGCAAAAGCCACATGATTCAATCTCTTTCTGTTTATCTCTGAGTCTCCCCAGACCTTTTTGAGAACCTTCTGAGAAAGACCACAGTACCTGCAGGTGTGGGCTGGCTGCAGCCTGAGACTTCTTTTGCAGCACTTGTGCCTGGCAGAGTGGAGCCACATGGTTTGGCAGGGTGGGCCTAGTATATTTCCTCACAGTAATGCTGAGGTAGAGGATGGTACTGATCAGATACACAGGAAATCCCATAGCCACTTCACTCAATCTGTCCCACTGCATCTCTGACACCCCCTCAGTTATCCCAGATGCCTTCCAAGAAAGTCTGCAACATGAGTCCTGGGTAGCCACAACTAGCTGATTCCTCCACAGGGTCAGAGCTTGACTGAGCCAGGTCACGGGGATTTGATAGTGTGGGGCTCTTGCATTCCACCAGGCTGATGCTCTATGGTTGGGGGGAGTGCTCGACCCAGGCAAATTGGCTTCTCTTGGTGGAGACTGAAATAGCACAGGGACATTGTGGCTGTCCTTTAGCTCTCTCATTAAAGCTAGACAACCCAGTCTCTTTCTGTGTGACTCCAGTTCACTATGCGTCTCTGTTCCTCTGCCAGATCATAAGGTGAGTTGCTGCAAACAAAGATTTTGTGTGCCTGGATTTCCAGCAGACTTCTTTGGGGTCTCACCCTGACAGACAGAATTCTCACTGATTTTTACAGCTAGATGTTATCTGGGTTCTTCTTCTTGCCACTGTTGCTCCAGGCTGGGGAGCCCAGAATGAGGTTGAAACCTAAGGCTTCTCAGTGGGACCTTTGTGGCTGAGGTATCCCTCAGATTTCTCAACTGCATGTCTGGATGTGGGACCAGCCCTTTTCCCATCTCTGCCCTTCCTGCTAGTGTTGAGGTGGATTCTTCTGTATATCTTTGCTTATAAAACTTATTTTCAAATGTTTATTACCAATCTCATTTGTCTCTCTGTATCCTTTGAATTTATTTCCTCTTCAACCCTTGTTATGTAACATATAGTTTAATTTCCCCATATTTCTGGTTTTTCAAGCTTTTTTCTTGTACTTAATAACTATTTTTATATTACTGTGGTTGAAAACTATGTGTTGTATGACTGTCTTCTTAAATTTATTAAAACAAATTTTCTGCTCCTATATATGTTGGTCCTTGAGAAACTTCCATGTGCACTTGAGATGAATGTATATTCTCTTTTGTTAAAGGGGTAATTAATGGGGATTAGATTTATTTATTTTTTATTGTTGTTCAACTACAGTTGTCTGCATTCCTCCACCCCCACACTACTGCCCTACACACCGGCCATCCCTACCTCCCTCCCCTGATCCCACCATCCCCTTGGTTTTGTCCATGTGTCCGTTATAGTTGTTCCTGAAAACCTTTCCCCTTTCCCTCCCCCCATTATCCCCTCCCACCTCCCCTCTGGTTACTGTCACTTTGTTTTTAATTTCAATGTCTCATTATATTTTCCTTGCTTGATTGTTTTGTTGATTAGGTTTCACTTATAGGTGAGATCATATGGTATTTGTCTTTTACCGCCTGGTGTATTTCATTTAGGATAATGCTCTCCAGTTCCATCCATTCTGTCACAAAAAGTAGGAGCTCCTTCTTTCTTTCTGCTGTGTAGTATTCCATCATGTAAATGTACCACAGTTTTTTGGTCCATTCATTTACTGATGGGCACCTAGGTTGCTTCCAGCACTTGGCTATTGTAAATTGTGCTGCTATGAACATTGGGGTGCATAGGTTCTTTTGGTGTGGTGTTTCAGGGTTGTTAGGATATAATCCCAGCACTGGAATTTCCAGGGCAGAAGGCAGCTCCATTTTTAGTTTTTTGAGGAAATTCCATAAATATTTCCACAGTGGCTGCACCAGTCTGCATTCCCACCAACAGTGCGCTAGGGTTCCCTTTTCTCCACATCCTCTCTGTTGCCACATGTCAAGACCAGGCAGGTTCATGGTATTTGTGCAGATGCAAAAATATTTATGGACTGTTGTGATGTCTGGCATGCTTTATTCATGGTTGGGCAAGCCATGCATGCTGCAGGCTGCATGTCTCTCTGCATATCTCCTGTCATGGCCCTTGCTCTCCAGCGTGGCACCTATTGTTGCACCTGTCCCCTTGCATGTCCTTTATGATCATTGCCCCCCAGCAGGGAGTCCCTACCTGTTTAAGTACTAGAGGAGAGCAAGCCATCAAGATGCAATAAATTATATAACATAACATAATTCTGCTCACGTGACCCCACTTCATGTTATGGGAACAGTTTATTGGACACAGTCTCAAGGCTGTGAGAACACTAGTTATCAGGCCCCTACAAGGCTATGGCCATACTGCTTTCCTTAGCTACCCAGACACCTGGGTGAGGAAGGCAGACTGCCTCTACTTACCCTACACTATCCAAAACTTTTTGTTTGTTGATTTGTTTATGATGGCCATTCTGACAGGTGTGAAGTGGTATCTCATTGTGGTTTTAATTTGCATCTCTCTGATGACTACTGATGCTGAGCATCTTTTCATGTCTCTGGGCCCCCTGTATGTCCTCCTTGGAGAAGTGTATATTCAGGTGTTTTGCCCATTTTTAAATTGGGTTGTTTGTCTTCCTGGAGTGGAGTCCTGGGAGTTCTTTATATATTTTGCAGATCAAATCCTTGTCTGAGGTATCACTGGCAAATATGTTTTCCTATATGGTTGGTTCTCTTTTTATTTTAATGTTGCTTTCTTTAGCCATGCAGAAGCTTTTTAGTTTGGTGAGGTCCCATTTGTTTCTTCTTTCCTTTATGTCCCTTGTTCTAGGGGACATACCGGTGATAATATTGCTGCATGGAACATCTGAGATTTTCCTGCCTATGTTTTCTGCTATGACTCTTATAGTGTCAGGACTTATATTTAAGTCTTTTATCAACCTTGAAGTTATTTTTGTGCATGGCGTAAGTTGGTGATTGTGTTTCATTTTTTTGCACATAGCGTCCTGCTTTCCCAACACCATTTGTTGAAGAGACTGTGTTTACTCCATTTTATGCTCCTGCGCCTTTGTCAAATATTAATTGACCATAGAGCCTTGGGTTTATTTCTGGGCTTTCTATTCTGTTCCATTGGTCTATGTGTCTGTTCTTATGCCAGTACCAGTCTGGTTTGTTTACAGTGGCCTTGTAATACAGTTTGGTAGCAGGTATTGTGATCCCTCCTATTTTATTTTTCTTTCTCAAAATTGCTGCAGCTATTCAGGGGTCATTTATGGTTCTGTATATATTTTTGAAGTGTTTGCTCTATTTCTGTGAAATATGCCATTGGTACCTTAATAGGAATTGTATTGAATCTATAAATTGCTTTGCATAGTATGGATATTTTGATGATGTTAACATTCTTCCAATCCATGAGCATGGTACATGCTTCCATTTGTTTGTATCTTCCTTAATTTCTTTCTTCAGTGTTGTATGGTTTTCTGAGTGCGGGTCTTTTACCTCCTTGGTTAGGTTTATTCCTAGGTACTTTATTTTTGTTGTTGCTATGTCAAATGGGATTTTTTTCCTAAGTTCTGTTTCTGATATTTCATTGTTGGAGTACAAGAATGACTTTGATTTCTGAATCAATGCTTTGTATCCCATTGTTTTGCCAAATTCACTTATTAGGTCAAGTAGTTTTCTGGTGGAGTCTATAGGATTTTCTATGTACTCTGTCATGTCATCTGCAAACAGTGGAAGTTTTGCTTCCTCCTTTCCTATTTGGTTACCTTTTACTTCTTTTTCTTGTCTGATTGATGTGGCTAGGAGTTCTAATACTGTTTTGAATAGGAGTGGTGAAAGCGGACATCCTTGTCTTGTTCCTGATCTTAACGGGAAAGCTCTATATTTTGCCCATTGAGTATGATGTTGGCTGTAGGTCTCTCGTATATGGTCTTTATTATGTTGAGGAATGCTCCCTCTATTCCCAAGATGCTGAGTGTTTTTATCATAAATGGGTACCATACCTTATCAGATGCTTTTTTCGCCACTACTGATATGATCATGTGATCTTTGTCTTCGCTTTTGTTTATGTGATGTATTGCATTTATTGATTTGCAAATATTGTACCATCCTTGCATCCCTGGGATGAATCCCACTTGATCATGGTGTACAATCTTTTTTTTAATGTATGTGGTTTGCTGATATTTTGTTGAAGATTTTAGCAGCTATGTTTATCAGTGATACTGGTCTTTTTTCTTTCTTTGTTGTGTCTTTGTCTGGTTTTGAGATTAGGATAATGCTGGCTTCAAAAATGAGTTTGGGAGTCTTCAGTCTTCTTGGATTTTTTGGAATAGTCTGTGAAGGATAGGGGGTTAGCTCTTCCTTAAATGCTTTGTAAAATTCTGTGAATCTGTCTGGTCCAGGGCATTTGTATGCTTGAATTTTTTTGATTACTCCTTCAATCTTGTCAGTTATTATTTGTTCAGGCTTTCTGCTGCTTCTTCATTCAGCTTTGGAAGGTTATATATTTCTAGAAATCTGTCCATTTCCCCTAGGTGTTCAAAGTTTTTGGCATATTGTTCTTCATAATGATTTCTTACATTCCTTTGTATTTCTGTGGTATCAGTTGTAATTTCTCCTCTTTCATTTCTGATTGTGTTTATTTGGGTCCTCTTTCTCTTTTTCTTGATGAGCCTGCTTAAAGGCTTGTTGATTTTGTTTATCTTTTCAAAGAACCAGATCCTGGATTTACTGATCCTTAGAAATGTTTTTTTAGTCTCTGTGCCATTTAATTCTACTCTGGTCTTGATTATTTCCTTCCTTCCACTTGTTCTGTGCTGTCTTTGTTGTTGTTTCTCCATTTCATATAAATATGGGGTTAAGTTGTTTATTTGAAATGTTTCATTCTTTTCAGATAGGCTCGTATGTCTATGCACTTCCCTTTCAAGGTTGCCTTCACTGTGTCCCATATGTTTTGAATTGTTCTGAGTTCATTTTCATTGGTTTGCAGAAATTTTTGATTTCTTCCTTGATCTCATTATTAATCCATTCATTGTTTGATAGCATGCTATTCAATGTCTGTGAGTTTGAGTCTTTTTGTTTTTTTTCCTAGAGGTTGGTTTCTAGTTTCAGTTCCTTTTGGTCAGAGAAAATACTTGACATGATTTCAGTTTTCTTGAATTTGTTGAGATTTGTTTTGTGTACTATTATGTGGTCTCTTTGAAAATGTTCCATGTGCATTTGAAAAGAATGTGTATTTTGCTCCTTTGGGATGAAAGGCTCTATATGTAATCAGTTAAGTCCATTTTATATAGGACATTGTTCAGTGCTGCAGTATCTTTGTTGATATTTTGTTTGGAAGATCTGTCCATTTTTGACAGTAGGGTATTAATATCCCCTAATATAATTGTGTTGCTGTCAATATCTTTCTTGAAGTCCTGCAGGACTTTTCATATATATTTGGTGGCTCCTATGTTGGGTGCATATATATTTTTCAATATTTATGTCTTGATGGATTCTTCCCTTGAGTATTGTAATGTAACCTTCTTGGTCTCTTTCTGTGGCCCTTATTTTGAAGACTGTTTTATCTGATATGAATATTGCTACCCTGGATTTTTTCCTATTTGATTGGAAGAAAAAAAAATATATATATATATATGTATATATATATATATATGATTTTATTTATTTATTTTTAGAGAGAAGGGAAGGGAGGGAGAAAGAGAGACAGAAACATCAATGTGTGGTTGCCTCTCACATGGCCCCCACTGGGGTCCTGGCCAGCAACCCAGGCATGTGCCCTGACTGGGAATCGAACTGGCAACCCTTTGGTTCGCAGCCCACGCTCAGTCCACTGAGCTATACCAGCCATGGTGGTGATTGGAATATATTTTTATTCCAATCAATAAAATGGGGGATCATGATTTATTATCCATTCAGCTATTCTATGTCTTTTGATTGGAGCATTTAATACATTTATGTTTAAGGTTAGTATTGATAGGTACTCATTCATTGCCATTTTACTTCCTTGCTACCTGTGTTCCTCTCTCCCTCATTCTTTTTCTTCCTTTTCTTAAAGCAGTCTATTTTGCATATCTTGTAGTGCTGGTTTGGTGGAGTTGTATTCTTTCAGCATTCTTTTGTCTGGGGAACTCTTTATTTGGCCTTCCATTGTAATTGAGAGCTTTGCCGCATGCATAGTCTCGTTTGCAGGCCCTTGGTTTTCATTTCTTGGGATATTTCTTGCCATTCTCTTCTGGCTTGTAGCATTTCCATTGAGAAGTCAGCTGCTAGCCTCTTGGGGCTCCCTTGTGTGTTACTTCCTGTTTCTCCCTTGTGTGTTACTTCCTGTTTCTCCCTTGCTGCCTTTGACATTCTCTCTTTGTCTTGGAATTTTGCCCTTTTAATTATTATGTGTCTAGTGGTGGGCCTCTTTGGGTTCCTCTTGATTGGGACCGCTGTGTTTCCTTGATTTGTGTGACTTTTTCTCTCATCAAATTAGGGCAGTGTTCCATTATTACTTTTTCAAACAGGTTTTCTGTCCCTTGCTCTTCTCCTTCTGGTATCCCTATTATACGGATATTATTACATTTCATGTTGTCCTGCATTTCCCGGAATAACTCTTTGTTGTTTCTGAGTCTTTTGTACTTTTTTTGCTCTTTCTGGGAAATTTTTTCTTCCTTGTTCTCCAGCTTGCTGATTCGATCCTCTGCTTCATCTAACGTGTGCTTTCTGCTGTGTTCTTCAGTTAAGAAATTATATTCTTCATTTTCTCTTGGCTCTTGTTGTTAGTTTCTGTTTCCCTTTTCATGTTGATATAATTTCCAATGAGTTTATTGTAGTTTCCCTGTAGTTTTTGGTAATTGTAGGTGAGCTCATTGAGCTTTCCTTATAACCATGGCTTTAAATTCAGTATCTGGTAGTTGTCTTACCTCTATTTCCTTTAGCATTATTTCTGAGGCTTCCTCCTTTCCTTTCATTTGGGAATTGTTCCTTTGTCTTCCTATTGTTTGTGAGACTCTTCTTATTAGTCTCCGCTTCTTAAATTGATCTGTTCTGACTCCTTGGGTTTGTGGTATAAACTTCTATAGTAGAAGACCTGTGGCATTCAGTGGTGCAGTCTCCTTGATCTCCTGAACTTGCTGCTCTTGGGATGTCGTTTATGTTGTCTCTGTAGATGTATTTGGGTTTTTATTGTTGTTGGGTCTTTCTTTGGTGGGTCGTTTTACCCCAGCTGATGGACTGAGAGTCACTGCACCAACCATGTCCTATATTCTGTTGTACAGATGTGGACAGGTTGTGTTGAAGCTGGTTCTTTTGTCTGCACAAAGTTTTGAGGCTTCTCCTCGCTGTTGTTCAGTTGTTTGTTCTGGGTAATTTCTCCAGTTTAATAATAAATCCATATTGGTCCTGGGTGGAGGTTAGCATGGCTTCCACTCAGTGCTCCCTTATCCTTCTTCATTATCTGTTCCTCATTCCTTTGTTGGTGGGTTCTTTCTTCCAGCAGGTGTATTGTTGTTTACAGTTCCCACCTACTCTTTTATGTGATCAGTTGGAGGCAGAAGGCAAAATGGTTTAAGATAGCAACTGTGTATTCTATGGGATTTAAAGTACCAACCCATAGAAAAGAGATAGGAGATCCTTTGGATAATTATAGTATTAACTGTGGTATTTCACCCAAGTAGCCACTTTTATAAAGTGTGGGAAATAGATAAATTAAAAGGGGGAAGGATTGTGAGCTGAATCCAGAAAACAAAGCACTTGTGGGTGGTCAGATTATAAGATACTAATTGTAAAGGATAGGAAATAGGCATAGTGTGTGAGAGAACAGAGTTAACCACAACAGTAATAAAGCTCCAGAAGACAGCGAAATGGTCTAAGATCTGGGAATAGTGCTATGTAGTATTTACAGTTATATGGAAAAACAATTATTTACAGTAATGCTGGAACAATAATAATATGGCTGGAACTATATGATCTGAATAAGAAGAATAGGAATACATGACCTAGAGTAGTGTGCTATTGGAACACAAGTGAAGTCAAAGAAGGGAATTTAAAATACACTATAAAAGAGAGAACAACGAAAACCAGTCAAACAATGCAATTAAACAGACAAATAAACCAAAGAAAACTAAACAGATAGAAGAGAAATAAAAAGGTACTAATAAAAGAAGTGAAAATAATGAGAAAATAATAATGATTCAAACAAACAATAACATGCAAGTAGTCTGGAATAGCAAAGTGAAATTTGTTTCAGTTTCTCAGGTGTTGGGATCAGCATTGTATTCTCTCTCTGAGTCTGACTCTGGATGTGTCACAACTCCAGGTATTATTGTCTCACTTTGGGGTAAAAAAGGAAAAAGAGGGAGATAGAAGTGTCCTGTTGACTTTAAACCTGCCAGACAATTTTTGCTGGTTTCTTGGATGCTGCAGACTGAGGGGGGTTGGGCTTCCTTTTTCTCCTTTCTTATGGTTTTGCCAGGATGGGGGCCAGGATGGGGACCAGGTCTGGGCCAACGTCTTCACAGTTGCCCAGCCTACAGCCCAGGTTCTACATGCACCAGCATGCCCCCACTGACCGTCTGTGCCAGGCCGGCTCCTGCAGTCCACCAGTTGTGCCATCCTTGAGGTGCGCTAATTAGGGGCAACTCACACACCACCTTGTCCCTCTTTGCTGTCCTAGGTGCTAGGCACTCTTGAAGTCCCTTCAGGGTAGCCCACCTCCCCCACTGAGTTTAAGTCTTTCTGGAGACTGCTAACTCCCTGAGCCCTGATGCTCTCCTTTGCTGCGGGGATGATGCAGCCTCTGGCCAGCGGTGTCCATGGTATTGTGGATGCGACAAAGAAAATCACGTGGACTGCAGAAGTCCTGTGGAGAAAAGGGACAGCATGGCCACTCTCTGAGTGAGAGAGTGCCCCAACCCTTGCTTGGACAGTTTTTATTGCTTTCTGGGAGCATTACATCAAGGAAGGTATAATTCATTATGTTCAGGTTTGCTTTAGGTTATTACTTCTTACAGATAACAAGGAAAAGAATGTTGCAAATGCAAGGGAATGATAAAAATGATATATCTGGTTACACTCCGTCCTTGGAACGGCTTAGCTCGGACTTTAGGGAGTTATTTCAAAGATATTAAACATCTGCTGTCTTAACTCAGGGTGAGGGAGTCTTAGCAAAAGCAAGACTCAAAGCAGCCTAGATATATTGCAGGCCTGATCCCCCATGGGAAAGCCGATCTGTGGGCCTGGCTCCTATGTGCTGCCTTGCATCTCTTGGTTTTGCAAACCAGGGCTGAGCTACATTTGCCATTGCCATGTGGACTGGTTCCCTATAAGGGGCCACCTCCTCCTTCCTCATAGGGAGCCAGACATGCCACATGGGGGCTGCAGCCAGGACAGGGCACAACCCCAGTAGTGGCAATGGCAGAGGCATGGCTGCAACTGGAGATTTGCCTGAGCAGTGTCCAAGAGCCTTTTTTCGAATAAAATCCTCCTGTTCAAGTCTGCTGCTCTTAACAAGCTCCCATCCTTTCACACAGCCCAACTTTCCAACCAGACTGGAGGCTATCTGGGTCAGGGTCCCTCATGGCCTAACTATTCTCCCTTCTCCAGGCGTCACGCAGCTGTCCAATTTGTCTGGTAATGACCCAGCCAGCGTCCACAGTCCCAAGGGGGAACACCGACTCTTGTGTCTCCCACTGCATATTTATTGCCTCCAGTGACTTCGAGCATCCAGGTCCATCCTTGTGTGTCTCTGACCTCTCTGTTTGGCAGGGGAGGAAATTGTTGATTTGGCTGTTGTCCCCATGCTGGTCCCAGGACCTTATTGTCCCAATGTAATCTCCTTACCATCTGTTTTTCAATGTTCTCTACAATTTTGGCCTCCAACCTTCATATATGCAGGGATTCTGTTGGCTGTTCACTCTGTTCTTCAAAAGACTGGCTAGGTGTTCCACCTGTGCATAGGGGAAGTAGGCTCAGCTCCCACCTACCTCACCACCATCTTCAGGACTTGAATGTATATTCTATCGTTCTGGATGGAAAGCTGTATAATTAATCATGCCCATTTAAAGCTGTATTTTCTTACTGGCTTTCTGTTTGGATGATCTGTACATTTTTGTCAATCAGGTATTCATTTCCCCTACTATAATTGTATTTTTGTCACTTTATCTCTTTAGCTCTGTTAGAAATTGCTTTCCAAAGAAGAAATTGCTTTACATATTCTGGTGTTCACATGTTGGATGCATATATATTGATGTGTTATGTGTTCTTGCTGAATCATCCCCTGTATTGTTATAGAATGTCTATTTTTGTCTCTTGTTACCTTTTTTAAAAAATACCGAACTCTATTTTGTTTGGTACAAGTACAGCTATACTCTCTTTTCTCTGGATTCCATTTCTGAGAGTTTTGCTTTCGTCCCTTCATTTAGGCTGTGTTTATCTTTGTGACTAAGATGGGTCTCCTGAAGGCAACGTATAGTTAGGCATTGTTTTTTTTTTTTCTTTTTACTGTTGACCACTTTTAATTTTTAAAATGTCTCTTGTTTCCAACCACAAAAATATTTAATAATTTTTTCTATCTCTCTGAAAAATAGTTTTCCATATATTTTTATTTCCTTTATTGTATTTATTGGGGTGACATTGGTTAATAAAATCCTGTTGCCTTCAAGTGTATGTTTCTATGGTGCCTGATCTGTGTATATTGCATTGTGTGCCCACCACACCATGTGCCTTTTAATTGGTCATTCTAGTCCATTTATGTTGAGGGTGATTATTGATACATATGGACTTACTATAGCCTTTTTATATTTTTTCAGGTTGCTCTGTGTTTCTCTTTCTTTTCCCCTGTATTTCTATCTTCCATTTGGTTGTTTTCTTAGATACTTTTTTTAATGTTACATATCTCAGTTGTAAATTTTTGCTTTGTGGTTACTGTTGTGTTCATGTAAAAAATTTATTTCAGCCCTGGTCTGTGTGACACAATTGCAGTGTCATCCTGTATCCAAAAGGTTGTAGATTCAATTCCCAGAGAGGGCATCTACCTGGGTTTCAGGTTCAATCCCCAAGAGGTGCCTACGATTCTCAGTCCAGACATGTACAGGAGGCAAACAACCAGTTCTTCTATCTTGCATCATTATTTCTCTCCCTTCCTCTCTCTCTAAAAACAACGAAAAAGTGTCCTTGAGTGAGGATAAGAAGGTGTTTTTTTAAAATTTGTTTCACACATATAAAGTCATTTTTTTTGTAATTGCATTTTATATTCTTTCACTGATAACAGTTTTATCCTTTTCCACCTCTCCTCTTGTTTTTATTGTCACAAATTACTTCCCCTTTTTTTGCTTTGTGTTTGATTTCAAATTACAGAAGTTGTCTTTTTAAATATTTTTCCTATTTTCCTTCATGTTATAATTAAGTATTTAATACCTTATTCTGAATCAGAGTTGCAGTTTCCTGCTTCTTTCTGTCTGTTAATTATCTTACTATTTTACATAATTTTATCATTTTGTTTTAGATAGAAGAGCTCTTTTCAAGATTTCTTGTATTGCAGGTCTTGTGGTGGTAAGCTCCCTTATCTTTTGTCTGGAAAAGCCTTTATTTTTCCTTCATCTCTAAAGAATAACTTTGTTGGATATATTAATCTTAGCAGATAAGTTCACTCTTTAAATATATTGATTTCATTGCACTCTGTCCTAGCTTTTAAGGCTTTGCTGAAATTCTGATGAGCATGTAATGGGGTTTCTTATCTGTTACAGTCTTCATTTTTTCCTGGCTGCCTTGAGAATTATTTTTTGTCATTAACTTTTGAGAATTTTAATGTATTGGAGCATGTCTTTTTACATTGAGATAATTAGGTGTTCTGTTAGCTTCCTGAATTCAAGGTTGCTGCTTTTTCCCTGTGTTTGAGAAGTACTTTTTTTCCATTTGTTTGAATGGGCTCTCTGTTCCCTTCTTCCACTCTTCTCCTTCTTGGATACCAATTATTCTTATATTGATCTTTCTAATGAGTCAGATAGTTCCTGTTGCAATTGTTTGTTTTTTTAAAATTCTGAGTTCTCTCTCTCCTTCCTCATGAATCATTTCTAGATTTCTGATTTCAAACTTCCTAAGTCTGTCTTCCATCTGGTCTGCTGTGTTTCTTGTATTCTCTAATTTATCCTTGCTCTTGTTGAGTTCTTAAGCTCCACAATTTAAGTTTGGTTCTATTTTATAATGACTTTAGTAAAGTACTCCTTTTGCTCATTAGTTTTATTCCTGAGCTCATTTAACTGCCTTTCTGAGTTTTTTCATATCTCAATGAGTTTTTTAAATGAAATCTTGAATTTTCTGTTATTTAAAATGCAATCTTCCATGTTTTTGAGCTTTGTTTCTTAAGTTTTTTTGTTTTGTTTTGTTTCATTTTCTTGTTGAGCTACCTTGTCATCTTGGTTCTTTGCCGTATTTGATGGATTCTTTTTCTGGGCATTTGAGACAGTGAATTCTTTTCTTTTAGGTACTGTTTGGTTTATAGCAGTTCAGATTTGTAAATAGAGGTATTTTCTTTTTAGTAGATGGTGCTATAGTACAAGATTTTGGTTTTTACTTACCTATACTACTGGAACTTTTGGCATCTTGTTTGGGCAGTGGCACCTCTATCACTGAAAACGCCTAATATTCCAGGAGGAGGTGGTGTCCCCTCTGTAACCTGGTTGCCTCAATCTCAGATACTATCCCCTTGCTTGAATGTGGAGGATGATGAGACTCCTGGCTTATCAGTTCCTGGTGCTGCCTCCTGGTAATCAGAGGTTGCCAGGTGCACCATTCTGTCTAGTTGTCTCCATTGCCTCTACTGTGTTCTGCAGCAATGGGTGTTGGGGTGAGATGGGTTTGTATGTTTGGGGCTTTGCCCTTCTCACTACTTTTGGTGGCTGCTGATTCATGGCTCTCATTCTGCTATGTTGTGTCTCTGCTTGGGTTTAGCTGCAAGTGGCACTGGTTACTTGAAAATAATGTTATTTCTGCCCCTCCAACCCTCTGGGTTAGCAACTTTGGACTACAAACCTACACCTAGGGCTGGGCAGGAGCAGGGGTTGAGAGAGGCAAGTTTGCATGTCTGTGACTTTGCCTTCCTCTGGTAATGGCAGCTGCCAGCATGTAACTGCCATGCCATGTCACATCTCTATCCTTGTCACTAGGTTTAGCTTCAGTGGGCATGGGCAACTGCCGCTCAATTTCTGCTACAGTCCCTCTGGCCCTCCAGACTCTTGTGTGAAGGCTGCAGCCGCATCTCTGTACTTCCTCTAATCCTACCCACTCTGCTCACTCCCATTTGCCCACCTTAATTAAGCTGTCTTGATTGTGGATCTCTTGGACATGTTTTTGTGCTGAACAGGTTATCCTTTATTGAATTAAAGCTGTCTTACTTGTAACATACTTGTTGTAATTTTGACCAGAAGATTCCCTGGTTTAAAGGAAGAAACCAGGGAATCTTCTCACTCCACAAAATAAGGAGTTTCCCAGGCAAAAATAAAAAAGGATAAAAGAGTACATCTCCACCAAACAAGCATTGCAAGAGATGCTAAAGGGACTGCTTTAAAAAGATGAGAGAAAGGGAGAGAGAGAGAGAGAAAGAGAGAGATGAACACAGGTACAAAAGGAAGAAATGGCAGTGAATAAGTACCTATCAATAATAACCTTAAAAATAAATGCATTAAAGGATCCAGTCAAATCACAGAGGGTAGATGAATGCATAAGAAAATGTGACTTGCATAAATGCAATCTATAAGAGACCCACCTGAGAGCAAAGATCTATACTGACTGAAAGTGAAGGGATGGAAAAAAATATTCCAAGCACATGGACATTAAAAAAAAAAAAGCTGTGTAGCAGTATTTATACCAGACATAATAGATTTTAATACAAAGGCCATAAAAAGACGTAGAAGACCACTACATAATATTTAATGGAATAATCCATCCAAAAGATACAAATATTGTAAACATAGGAGCACCCAAATATATCAGGAAAATCTTGGAGTAATTCAAGAAAGATATCAACAGCAACACACTTATAATAAGGGGTTTTAATACTCCTTTATCAACAATGCAGAGATCTTCCAAGCAAAGAATCGACAAGGATTTTGTGGCAATGAACAAGCTCTAGATCAAATGGATTTAATTGATATATACAGAAACGTTCACCTGAAAGTAGCAAAATACATATTCTTTTCAAGTGTACATGGGATATTTTCAAAGATATACCACATGGTAGGACACAAAACAAATCTCAACAAATTAATGAAAACTGAAATATTAAGCATCTTTTTGGCTAACAATGGCTTGAAAGTAGAAACCATCCTTAAGGAAAAAAACTCAAAAATATTAAAATTCATGGAGATGAAAAACATGCTATTAAATATGAATGGATCAACAGTGAGATCAGGGAAGAAATCAAAAAGTTCTTGGAATGAAATGACAATGAACACACAACAGCCAAAAACTTATGAGACATAGCAAGGCAGACCTGAGAGGGAAGTTCGTAGCAATACAGGCCTACCTAAGAAAGAGAGAAAAATCTCAAATAAACAGCCTAAACCTACACCTACAAGAACTCGAGGAACAACAACAAAAACAGCCCAGAGCAAGTAGAAGGAAGGAAGTAACCAAGATCACAGCAAAATTAAATGACATAGAGAATAAAAGGACAATTCAAAGGATCAGTAAATCCAGGAGCTGGGTTTTGAAAAGATAAAGAAAATCAACAAGCCTTCAGCCAGTTTCATCAAGAAAAAAAGTGAGAAGACCCAAATAAATAAAGTCAGAAAGAAAAGATGGAAATCACAGCCAATAGCAGAGGAGTAGAAAGGATTGTCAGATATTACTTCAAAACTATATGCCAAAATATTTGACAACCTGACCGAAATGAATAATTTCTAGGAACATATAATCTTCCAAAACTGAATCAGTAAGAAGCACAAAGCCTGATTAGACCACTAACAACTAGTGAATTTGAAGCAGTAACCAAACATCCTGGCACACAAAGTGTGTGACCAGAGGATCTTACAAGCAAATTTTACCAAACATTTAGGGAAGAGCTATGTCCTATCCTTCTCACTATTCCAAAATATTCAAGAGAATAGAAGCCTCCCAAACTCTTTTTATAAAGCCAGCATTATCCTAATTCCAAAACCAGGTAAAGACATAAAAAGGAAAGAAAAACTACAAGCCAGTATCACTGATAAATACAGTTGCAAAATTCCTCACAAAATATTGCCAACCCAGTTCTAGCAGTACGTTAAAAAGACCATACACCATGATCAAGTGGGATTCATCCTAGGATGCAAGGATGGTAAAATATTTACAAATCAGTAATCATAATACACCACATAAACCAAATGAAAGACAAAAACCACAAGATCATATCAGTAGATGCTGAAAAAGCATTTAATAATGTATAGGACCCATTTATGATAAAAATGCTCAGCAAAGTGGGAGTAGAGGGAATATACCTCAACATAATAAAGGCCATATGTGAGAGACCTATAGCCAACATCATGCTCAATGGCCAAAATCTAAAAGCTTTCCCGTTAAGATCAGGAACAAGACAAAGGATGTCTGTTTTCACCAATTTTATTCAACGTAGTATTGGAAGTTCTAGCCACAGCAGTAAGACAAGGAAAAGAAACAAAAGGCATCCAAATGAGAAAGGGGGGATGAAAACTGTCACTGTTTGCAGGTGACATGATAGGGTACATAGAAAAGCCTATAAGCCCCACAAAAACCTACCCAACCTAATATTGAATTTGGCAAAATAGAGGCGTACAAAGTCCATTCAGAAATTGAAGGCATTTTTGTACATCGACAGTGAAATATCAGAAACAGAAATCAAGAAAAAAATCCCATTTACTATAGCAACAAGGAAAGTAAAGTACCCAGTAATAAATTTAATCAAAGAGGTAAAAGACCTGTACTCTGAAAACTATAGAACAGTGAAGAAAGAAATTAAGTGTGGGAGAACTCTGTCCCATGGATCTCTCCTGGTCGCTGTGGATGAGAATAAGTCGTCACAGACACAGTCTGTTGTTCTGACGGGAAAGGTGGGGGCAATTCCCTCCAGTGGAGAATGCCCTGAGCCCCTCTCTGGAACAACTTTTATTGGGCTCACTATGTGCAGGGAAAACAAATATTATCTACCAATAACAATTGAAGAAACACAGAGATTGTCTCAGGTCAGGGTCTGAGAGACATGCTGACACCAGATGGTTGTAAAGGCATATTTCATGATGCAAGGAGTTCACACCTTATGCTTTTAACTTAATGGTCTGGTTTATATCAACAGGGATATCTATCCTAAAGCAGAGCAAGCTTCAAAGGATACAGTGTATATTTCAGGCCTGTATATTTCCCATGGGAACTGTCAAGGGTCTTGCCTGCCACTCGCTTTCCTGGCTTTCCAGTAGAGACTTACTGGCCTCCTTCAAGGCCTGCTCATGCAGGACTGCAGTCTCCAAAACCACACAGAGTGGTTCCCAATTAAGGAAGGCACAAATAAACAGGAGTATATACTGTATTTATGGATTGGAATAATTAACATCTTTAAAATGCCCATAGTACCCAAAGCAATTTATAGATTCAACATAATCCCTATTAAAATACCAAGGACATATTTCACAGATATAGAACAAACATTTAAAAAGTTTATATTGAACATAAATGACCCCAAATAGCTGCAGCAATTTTGAGAAAGAAGAACAAAGTTGGAAGGATCACAGTACCTGATATCAAACTATATTACAAGGCCATTGTAATCAGAACATTCTGGTACTGGCATAAGACAGACACATAGGTCAATGGAGCAGAATAGAGAGCCCAGAAATAAACCCATGTCTCTATGGTGAATTAATATTTGACAAAGTGGGCAAGAGCATAAAAAGGACTGCAAATATTTGCTTTAACAAAGGGTGTTGGGAGAATCGGAATGGTACGTGCAAAAATATGAAACTAGACCACCAACTTACAATGTGCACCAGAATAAACTCAGAATGAATAAAAGACTTAAACGTAAGCCATGACACCATAAAAATCCTGGAGGAAAACATAAGCGGGAAGTTTTCAGATATCCCATGTAGCAATATTTTCACCAATATATCTTTTAGGGCTAGGGAAGAAAAGGAAAAACTAAACAAATGGAACTGCATCAAATTAAAAACCTTCTGCACAGGTAAAGAGAACTTCATCAATAGTTAAAGGAACCAGCCTTACAGGAAAACATATTTACCAACAATATCTTTGATAAGAGTATCTGCAAAGTATATAAAGAACTTATATGACTCAACACCAAATAGATAACCCAATTTAAAAAATGGGCAAAGGACCTGAACAGATACTTCTCCAAGGAGGACATACAGAGAGTCCATAGGCATATGAAAGGATGCTCAGCATCACCGGCCATCAGAGAATTGCAAATTAAAACCACAATGAGATACCACCTCACATCGGTCAGAATAGCAATCATTAACAAAACAAACAAAAAGTACTGCCAAGGATGTGTATAAAGGGAATCCTAGTGCACTGTTGGTGGGCTTGGAGACTGGTGCAGCCACTATGGAAAACAGTATGGAATTTCCTCAAAAAACTAAAAATGGAAATGCCTTTTGATTCAGCAATACCATTCCTGGGGTAGTACCCTAAGAAACCCAAAACACCAATTCAGAAGAACCTGTGCACCCCTATGTTCACATCAGCATTATTTACAATAGCTAAGTGCTTGAAACAGCCTAATTGCCCATCGTTAAATGAGTGTATCAAAAAACTGTGGTACATTTACACAATGGAATACTACTCAACGGAAAGAAAGAAGGAACTCCCAACTTTCACAACACCATGGGTGGAACTGGAGAGTATTATACTAAGTGAAATAAGCCAGGTGGTAGAAGACAAATACCATAAGATCTCACCTATAAGAGGAACCAAATGAACAAAACAAACAAGTGAAATAGAACCAGAAGCATAGAAATAAGGAACAGACAGACCAACAGCTACCAGGGTAGAAGGGTAAAGGGTACAAGGGGGAAAAGAGGAGGAAGGCTCTAGTTAAGGAACAGGTAATGACCCATGGACATGGACAACAGGATGGGGATTGATTATGGGAAAGGAGTTTGGATGGTCAGGGGAGAGCAAAAGGGGAAAATTGGGACAACTGTAATAGAACAACTTTAAAAATCATTGATTATGTTCAGAGAATGCATTTTTCACTAGTTAATGCCATCTTGCCTAGTTTATTAGGATATCTTGGTTTCCTGATATTGGGCCTCAGAAACCATTTACTAATTTCATATGTGGTGTTGGAGATTGATGGTACTTACTTTGGTCATTTTTTTCTGAAATTACTTTTTTTGATAAATATACCTCATTCTTTATCACAGCATTTCCATATGAAAGTGTCAAAATAATGTGATAACTGTCTTGTTATTGATAGTTCTGTGCAGGTATTTATTTATACTGTGTATAGTATAATACCAATTTTCAGACACTTCACGTAAAGTACATCTCACGTTAGGGTATACTGAACATAGTTGGGTACTTCCAATCAAGATAATGAAGAATCATACTCAGTCTTAATAGGAAAAGTCAGTTAAGACAGATTTAACTGGTAGAATCTTAACCATCAGTTTATGCTATAATTTTTATTTTACCACACTGCTTCTAAATAGAGTGACCATATGCCCAGATTTGTCTTATATGTGCTACTTTATGCTTGTTGATTGTACTTCCTTTTATTTTCAGTACTGTTTGTGTACTATAAACTATATGTGGACCTATATAGTTTACCTATAAACTACGCATATATTTGTGTACCTGTAAAATGCAAAACTCATAACCATACCACAGTTATAAATGTACAGTAAGAAAAGTAAGGTAGATTTAAACAGTAGACAAACAAGATACAAGTAAATGGACATCATGACGTATCAGATGACTTTTCTTATCCCATGCACTAAAAACTGGGTAACTTTTTTTTCATGGCTTAGAAGAGGAAGCAAAGATAAAAAATGGAGATTATTGGACTTGAAAACAGACATTCAGTCTGAAAATCTATAATTGAAAGGCAGAGGAACTAGTGACCAGTAGGATGAAGTATCAAGTAGCCCAGCAACCAGAACACATAAGCAGGTATATTTCCAGTCATTTGAAAAAATATTTATTGAGTGCTACTATATTTCTACCTCTCTGTGCCTAGGTATCATGGAAAATAGGGGCAAAAAGGTAAAATTTTTAAAATAGCATTTTACTAAGAGAGATAAATATATGTAAAAGTCCTGGTTGACTTAGCGTACATTTAATTCTTCAACTTTATACTTCCGTATTTGTTACTCTTGGTTGCTAGTAGTAAATGCAGTAGTTTACAAGTGTAAAGTATTCTTAGAGCAAAGCCATTGTTTTCCATGTTTTACTTTTAAGTATTAACAATATTCATTAGTCAAACTAGTTGACTTATTTGCATTTTAATTTAATTTAAATACAGGGGTTTTTTTGCTGAGTGTAGGGGAAAAACTTGTGCTTTTCAGAATCATTATATCATATTTTATGATTTATCTATCTAGGAATCTTATCTTTTAATTTTTTTAACATACAATCATATTACAGTAGTAAGGAAAAGGATGTGAAACAGATTAATTTCACTTAGACTGTCAGTGTACTATCATAGGACCTATAGACCCTATAATGTCTTTGTGTACAGATAATTTCTTTTCATACATAAAGAATTCCTGGAAAATGTTTAAAAGAGTCAAATACATTCATATGAAAGTTGGAGTTACGTCTTTTATTCCCATTCCCTTAAAAAATAAAATTCTTAATTATATTTTATGCTTTAAAGAGTTATTGACAATGTATTTCCAGTATGTTATACATGTTCTTCAATAATTATTAAATTGAACACACAATTTAATTTTAGCTTGTCAAGTATACGTCTAACTAGTATGAAATTGAGAGTCTGAAAATTCACTGCATTATGTAACCTTAATGAATTTTATCTTTGTCACAATTGCACTAAGACTGATTACTAAGTTTCTGGTCACTAATTATTTTAATGTTCTGGTTATTTGTATGAAATTATGGATAGTGCAATAAATGTTTAATTGGTAATAGCATAAAGGGGAAAGAATGGACCTCAGTTTGTAAATACCTGTATCTGTTGTTATTTAAAAATTTCCTTACTTTGCTTACAATCTCTCTCTCTCTTTTTGAGAACATACATTTGAGACATTGTTTGAAAGCATGGTTAAGAGGGAGAAAGGAGAAGAAAGAAAATTAAGAATAAATTTGAAGCGTGCTGTTTATTAAGGAAAACAAAGAAGGGAAATGTAAAACTTATCTGAGATTTAGTACTCAAGCTTGGACAGGATCTATAGCTTGAGACCTATAGTGAAGAATAAGGTTAGAATATTTTGGTTTTCTAAACCTTTTACCATGCAGCTTATGGGAAAGCTGTTGTTTAAGGAGATAAATAGGAGTGGAAACTCTGTAATCAATAAATTGCCTTATTCTTGAGTTTCAGTCCATTCCATTCTTTCATTGGTTCTCTCCCATTCTCCATGCTTCACTTGGCCCAGGGTGACTCTTTACCTGTGGATCTGCCAAAATCAGAGCTGACTTCTTTAGATTAGGCACTATGTTGCACACAATTCTGAAATGTTTACTTATACCAAATTTAATGGCATATTAGTATTAAGTATAGTATAATTACACTGATAATAGCCAGTTTTGTTTTATTGGGTAACAATGTGAGGAGATATATATATATAGATATTTCAGTTTTCAAATCATGTATTATGTATGATTTTTTGTTGTAGTGGGAGTCCTCATGTACCACTCTATGTTTATTATATTATATTGTTTCCAGTTCTCCCTCAGCTCAGCTCTACCATAAAAAGGCTTGTATAAATAATTCATAAGGTATTTTATTTGTAATAGCAATTACCTAAATTATATTTCTGCTGTGTAAATTAAAGGACAAGAAGTTGGCCTTATCACTAATGTACCATAGACATCTATGGAATAGCAGACACATAATAAATACTCAATATATATTTGAATAAATGAAATAAAAATACGGAAACAGTTGAATAATTGAATGTAGAAGTTTGGGGTTAGTTACTTTATTTCTGGAGAATATTTTAAAATTCAGAATGCGGCCTTAACAATTTGACCAGAGAGGATTTCCAGCCTGGATAGAGGAGTAGGTAGAAACACTTCACCTCCTCATACAACCAAAAGAAGAATAACAACCAATTTAAAAACAATAAACAACCAGAACTTCTGGAACAGCAACCTGCATGGAACTCCAACAACCAAGGAGTTAAAGAAACATTCATCCAGACCAATGCGTTAAGACAAAGAAATATGGCCCCCGCAAAATATCAAAACTCCAGAAAAAGAGCTAAGCAACAAGGAGATAGGCAACCTATCTGATGCAGAGTTCAAACACTGGTAATCAGGATGCTCACAGAAGTGACTGAGCTCAGTTGCAAAATAAAGGAAGAAATGGAGGCTACACAAAGTGAAATAAAGCAAAATATCCAGGGAGCCAACAGTGAAGGGAAGGGAACCAACAGTGAAGGGAAGGAAACCAGGACTCAAAGCAAGGATTTGGAACAAAAAGAAGAAATAAACAGTGAACAGGAACAGAATGAAGAAACAAGAATGCAAAAGAATGAGAGAGGCTTTGGAACTTCTGGGACAACTTTAAATGTTCCAACATCAAAATCATAGGGCTACCAGGAGAAGAGGAAGAGCAAGAAATTGAAAACTTATTGAAAAAATATTGAAGGAAAACTTCTCCAGTCTGGTGAAGGAAATGGACTTCCAGGAAGCCCAGAGTCCCAAAGAAGTTGGATCCAAGAAGGAACACACCAAGAAAAAGCATAATTAAGTTACACAAGATTAAAGATAAGGAGAGAATCTTAAAATCAGCAAGCGGAAAGGAGTTTGAATAAGGCTGTCAGCTGATTTCTCAAAAGAAATCCTTACAGGCAGGAAGGGGCTGGAAAGAAATATTCGCTGTTGTGAAAGGCAAGGAACTACATCCAAGATTATTACTCTATCCAGCAAAGCTCTCATTTAGAGTGGAAGGGCAGATAAAATGCTTCCCAGTAAAGGTTAAGCTAAAGGAAGGGCTTGGTCAATAAGGGCTTGGTCAATAAGGGCTTGGTCATCATCACCAAGATCACATGTAGGGTTGTCAGCCGGGAGGGGGGCAGTGTGGAGGAAAGTCACAGGGAATAAGAAGCATAATTGGTAGGCATAAAATAGACAGTGGGAGGTTAAGAATAGTATTGGAAATATAGAAGCCTAAGAACTTATATGTACAGCTCATGGTCATGAACTAAACGTGGGGGATGGTGGAGAATGGGGGGGATGCAGGACAGAGGTGGGATAAAGGGGAGAAAAAAATGAGACAATTGTAATAGCATGATCAATAAAATATACTTTTCTAAAACAGTTATTTGACCAGAGATGGAAAGTGAACTTCAGATGGAAGCCTTCTTTGAAATACATAAGTTGTTAAAACACCTTACCCATCTGGATTCTTTCCCACCTCACTTTTCCAAAGTAGTGGTTTTTAGACTTCAAAGCAGTATTGTTTCCTTTATACAAGCCAGCCAGCAGTAATAGAGGTTATAGCACAGAACTTTTAAGCTATGAATTTGAGCAAGTATTTCAGAATGACATTGTCTACCTCACTCAGTCTCTAAATAACAAGGCAATGTTTATGTGCTTTAAGAACCATTTAAGTGGGAAAGCTTATTTTTTTTTCCTGTACTGTTATGGATTAACTCTTTGATAATACGTATTCTTAAAGATAGAAACAGTTTTGAAATTCTGTATATTTGACAGAATTCACAGTATTCTAAGTAAAGTCCATTCTGTCATAAAATCTCAAAGAGAACTGTGGCTAAAGGCCAAGATTTCTTTATGCCTTAATTGTAATTGAGAACTTAAAGAGTTATAGAATTCTAAAAGCATTGAGTTACTTACTGAGAAACTGCCTCGAGGGATATTGTACTTTTCCTAACCATTACAGTTTTCCAAACCATTGTACTAGTATGTAAAGTTCAATGAGGATAGATGTGGGAACTGTATAATTCTCTACTGTAATTCTGGGGCCTAATATATTAACTTTGCATATAAAGGAACCCAGTAGATTAGTGAGTGAATGAGTTTGTTAGAGGGGACTGTAGAATTCTTTTAAACAAAATTCCCAGCAGTGCCACTCTTGATTAAGTAAGCTCTGACTTGAGGACATAGAGATGACTAAATTGAGGTTAGAAACAGGGACTATTTATTGTACTGTTTCCTTTATTTGGTTGTTTGTTTTTCTCTTTTTATCCTAGAATATCTTTTAGGTCTGTGTGTTATTATAAAGTGATGTTGGCACAAAGTGTTTAGAGTAGGATAGAGCTATAAACAAAACAGATTGTAGACTCGAGGGGAAAAAAAGAATTAAAATGTTAGAAATAGACTATAAAATGGTTTTTAAAAAGGGGCAAAGGGAACTTTATATCCTCAGCAAACATTGCTATGGGGCTTCTATCTCTCTACTATATGACTTCTTATCCTTGTTAATATAAGGCAGTATATCCAGTGTCAGCTGACATATTCAACCAACTTGAATAAAGATGAGATCATGAAAGTAATTGCTTGAAATTAGGGCCTGCATGACAAAGATAAAGATGAGGAGTAAAAGAGGAAGGAGAATTTTTCAAAGTGTAACAAATTAGAGACCTTAAGTTAGAAGACATAAAAGGTTCAGATACACAATTACAAAGTGTGACTGAGATAAATGACCAACTATCTTAGAGAAAAGCAACAAATAATTCTGTAATATAGGCATATTTATTGTAGGGGAAGAGCCCTTCTTATATATCTATAAAATTATTAATGGTCATTGTGAATATCTCTATTGTCAAGAAAAGATGATGTTCATTAAGTTATTTTTAAGAAGACAGGTAAATCTATATTAACTCTTAAAAGATTTCCATTACATATAAAGTATATTCTCACCAAATAATAGATTCCTATCCTTAAATCATTTGCTACCATAAAATTGTGAATTATTAAAAAATACTGAAGTATAGGTTGCAAACAAGTTATTTTTCTTTTTTAAGTATATTTTTTTGAATATGCTATTACAGTTGTCCCATTTTTTTCTCCCTTTTATTCTCCTCCACCCTGTACCCCTTCCTTCTAGCATTCCCCTCCTTAGTTCATGTCCATGGGTCATACCTATAAATCCTTTGGCCCACCATTTCCTGTAGTATACTTAACCTCCCCCTGTCTATTTTTCTACTACCAATTATGCTTCTTACTCTCTGTACCTTTTCCTGCATGCTCCCCTTTCCCCCTCCTCACTGATAACTCTCCATGGGATTGCCATTTCTGTAATTCTATTCCTGTTTTAGTTATTTGCTTAGTTTTTGTTTTTGTTTTTTTTGGGGGGGGGTTAGGTTCAGTTTTTGATAGTCATGAGTTTGTTGTCATTTTACTGTTCATAGTTTTGATCTTCTTTTTCTTAAGAGAAGTCCCTTTAACATTTCATATAATAAGGGCTTGGTGATAATGAACTCCATTAACTTGACCTTATCCAGGAAGCACTTTATCTGTCCTTCCATTCTAAATGATAGCTTTGCTGGATAGAGTAATCTTGGATTTAGGTCCTTGCCTTTCAGACTTTGAATACTGTCCAGCGCTTTCTGGCCTGTAAGGTTTCTTTTGAGCAATCAGCTGATAGTCTTATGGGAACCTTGTTGTAGGTACCTGTCCCCTTTTCTCTTGATGCTTTTAGGATTCTTTCCTTATCTTTAGTCTTGGGCAGCTTAATTATGATGTGCCTTAGCGTGTTCATCTTTGGGTCCAATTTGTTTGGGATTGTCTAAGGTTCCTGGACTTGCTTGTGAATTTCCTTCGCCAGACTGGGGAAGTTTTCTTTCATTTATTTTTCCAGTAAATTTTGAATTTCTGGCTCTTCATCTTCTCCTTCTGTCAGCCCTGTGATTTGGATGTTGGAATGTTTAAAGTTGTCCCAGAAGTTCCTTATCCTCTCCTCATTTTTTTGTATTCTTGTTTCTTTGTTCTTTTCCCTTTGAATGTTTATTTTTTTCCTTTTGTTCCAAATTGTTGATTTGAGTCCCAGATTCCTTCACTGTTGGTTCCCTGTATACTTTTCTTTATTTTACTTTGCATAGCCTTCACTTCTTCCTCTATTTTGCATCTGTACACAATCATTTCTGTGAACATCCTGGTTACCAGTATTTTGAAATCTACGTCTGATAGGTTGGCTATCTACTCATCACTTAGTTTTCTTTCTGGAGTTTTGATCTGCTCTTTCATTAGGGCCATATTTCTTTGTCTTTGTCACACCTGTCTAGATGAATCTTTCTTCTTTAACTCCTTGGTTGTTGGAGTTCCATGCACTTTAATTTTCTGGCAGTTCTGGTTGTGTTTTGTTTTTAAATTGGTTGTTCGAGGAGGTGAAGCATATCTATCTACGCCTCCATCTTGGCTAGAACTCCCTTTTCTTATAGAAAATGATTTGTCATGTTATAGGGATCTCTGATGTTGGCAGGTTAGCAAAGCAAGACCACCACAAACAAGTTATTTATGTCCTAAATAATAACAGATGAGGACTTCCGGCCAAGATGGAGGCGTAGGTAGATACACTGTGTCTCCTTGCACAACCAAAATTAAGGACAACAAAAATTTAGAAAAAAGAAAAACAAAACTGACAAAAAATTGAACTGTATGGACAAGTCCGACAACTATTCATCCAGACCAGTAAGAGGGGTGGAGTCAGTGGCTGGCAGACCCAGTGAGGGGTTCAAGGTGGCTGACTGACCACAGTCACACATTTGTGTGCAGATAAACCAGGTGGAAATGGGGAGCAAGACAGACCACACAACCCAGGGTCCCAGCGCCGGGAAATAAAGCCTAAAAGCATCAATTGAAAACACCACTGGGGGTTGAGGTGCTGGGAGAGACTCCCAGCCTCATAGGAGAGTCCAGTGGAGAGACCCACAGGGTCCTAGAACTTACACAAACCCATCCCCAGGGAACCAGCACCAGAAGTGCCCAATTCGCTTGTGGGAAGCAGCAGAAGGGACTGAAATCAGAGAGGAGCATGTAGCAAACACCATTGTTCCCTCTCTGACCCCGCCCCCATATACACAGTGTCACAACCCAGCAACTGGGTTGCCCTGCCCTGGTGAACACCTAAGGCTCCACCCCTCATACATAGTAGGCATGACCAGACCAAGGAAAAAAAAAAAAGAAATGGCCCAAACAGAAGAACAGATCAAAGCCCCAGAGCAAATACATCTAAGCAACCAAGAGATAGCCAGCCTATCAGATGCACAGTTCAAAGCACTGGTGATCAGGATGCTCACATAATTGGTTGATTTTGGTCACAAATTAGGTGAAAACATGAAGGCTACACTAAGTGAAATGAAGGAAAATGCACAGGGAACCAATAGTAATGGGAAGAAAACTGGGACTCAAATCAATGAAGTGGACCAGAAGGAAAAAAGAAACAACCAAACAGAAAAGAAAGAAGAAACAAGAATTCAAAAAAATGAGGAGAGGCTTAGGAACCTCCAGGACATCTTTAAAAGTCCCAACATCTGGATTACAGGGGTACCAGAAGGGGAAGAGGAAGAGCAACAAGTGGAAAACTTATTTGAACAAATAATAAAGGAGAACTTCCCCAATCTGGCAAAGGAAATAGACTTCCAGGAAGTCCAGGAAGCTCAGAGATTCCCAAAGAAGGTGGACCCAAGGAGGAACACACCAAGGCACATCATCATTACATTGGCAAGATTAAAATGAAGGAGAGAATTCTAGGAGCAGCAAGAGATAATGGGACAGTCACCTACAAAGGAGTTCCCATCAGACTATCAGCTGATTTCTCAAAAGAGACCTTCCAGGCAAGAAGGGGCTGGAAGGAAGTATTCCAAGTCATGAAAGGCAAGGACCTACATCCAAGATTGCTCTATCCAGCAAAGTTTTCATTGAGAATGGAAGGGCAGATGAAGCGTTTCTCAGATAAGGTCAAGTTGAAGGAGTTTCTCATCACCAAGCCCTTATTATATGAAATGTTAAAGGGTCTTATCTAAGAAAAAGAAAATAAAAAGATGAACAGTAAAAAGTCAGCAAACTCACAGTTATTAACAATTACACCTAAAACAAAAGCAAACTAAGCAAATGACTAGAACAGGAACAGAACTACAGAAATGGAGATCACATGGAGGGTTAGCAACAGGAGATTGGGAGGAGGAGAGAGGGGGAAAAGGTACTGAGAATAAGTAGAGTAGACTGTAGGTAGAAAATAGATGGGGAGGGCAAGAATAGTGTGGGAAATGTAGAAGCTAAAGAACTTATGACACATGGACATGAACTAAAGGTGGGTATGTGGGTGGGAGGCGGTGTGCAGGGTGGAGGGGAATGAAGGGGGGAAATGGGACAACTGTAATAGCATAATCAATAAAATATATTTTAACAAAATAATAGATGAGATATTTGAAATAAACAGTATTTTAAAATTTTATTAAGTATAATATTTTCACCATATTGTTAAGCGATATCTTAAGACATAATCACTTAGGAGAGGGTAATGAGTGAATATAAATTTGCCTTTCAGTTAATTTTTTTTATAATTTCAAATTTTTTCCAGCTTTTTGCCAGATCTGAGTTCTGGTAATTTTTTGCTTCAGTGTAGCATTAATTGTTTTTCTAGGAATAGAAGGGTCGTATCTGTTTTGTTGTGTTTGGTTTTGCAATTTCCTTGCATTTGAATTTTTAGGTTATTTTCATTCTTTAGTGTGTTTTTTAACCTGTGTATAGGTTTATTGATTTCAGAACAAGAGGAAGGGTGAGATAGAGAGAAAAACATTGATGTGAGAGAGAAACCTTGGTTGATTGCTTCCCATAAACACCCTGACCGGGAATTAAACCTGCAGCATAGGTAAATGCCCTGCCTGGGGATTGAACCTGCAGCCTTTTTGGTGCATGTGAGAATGCTCCAACCAATTGAGCCACTCAGCCAGGGCAATCATTAGGTTTTTCTAGGAATCTTGATAAGCTACTCTTTCATGAGACTTAACTTAATGATAAACTGTAATTCATTCTGCTCACTTACCTGGGAGCAAGAAAACTCAGTAAGTTGTGGTACACTGTTAGGGAACAAATAGTAGAGATGTGCCACTGTCAGTCCTCTGTGTTTTGGAGCTCACTTTCATTCCTCAGGTAACATGACACAATGGGAAGGTTGGTTACGAGACACATAGATTCTCTGGAGGTGTGTATTAGTCAGGGTTTTACAGTGGAACAGAACCAGTAGTATGTGTGGGTGGGTGTAAATAAAGAGAGAAGAGAGAGTTATTTTAAGGAATAGGCTCAGATGATTGTGGAGGTCTGGCAAGTCCAAAATCTGCAGGCAGGCCAAGATGCTAGACATCCAGAGACAAGGTTTGAGTCTAAAGGCAGTCTAAAGGTAGTCTTTCTTTCTGACCTTCAAGATGGCTGTGGAGTAGGCGAAATCTACACTTACCTCCTCCCGGGACCAAACTGGAATTACAACTAAATTAAAGAACCATTATCCTGAGTAATAAACTGAAGACTAGCTGAAGAGAGGCTTATAATCAGGGATTAACAGAAGAAGACACATCAAGACTGGTAGGAAGAATGGAGATGGGAAAGGGGCTAGCCCTGCTCCCACCAACCTAGACTGAGGTCCTGGAGGGTTATCTCATCTATAGGGGATTCCCCCTAAAGCATGGGGACTAAACCCCAAGCCAGTCTCCCCAGACCAGAGCACCAAAGCTGAAAAGAGGCACCCACATAACATCCCTATAAAAACAGTGGGATTCCTGTCTGCCAGGGAGATACAGAGTCTGCTGGAGATAAAAGCACCCCTTTGAGTGGTCAATGCACAAAATTTCTTTCGCAGCCTATGTTGAGTCTCAGAGGAGGGTGGGCTAGCATCACCAGTGGAGAGTCCTGGGTTTATAGCTCTGGGATGTAAGCTGTGGGGATAGCCACCAGCATCCCTGTATTGAAGCATTCTCTGATACTGCAGTTACCATCTTTCTTGGGTGGAGCACTCCCCTCCATGTAGCATCAGCCTAGGGAAAGCAATTACTTTACCCTCTGGAATCCTCTTCACACCACCCTGTGGAGCTGCTTTGAGCAAGGTTAGAAGTATGGGCAAACTCAGGCGGTATCAGTGACTGAGTTATCTGGTTTGGGGCAGGGACCATTCCATCTCTACACCTATGAACCAAACTGGTGCTTTCCCCATACCAGAGATCTGATAGAACTCCCCTCCTGTGTTCCAACAGACTAAACCTCAGGTCTTCAGAGGCCCCCAACTGCCTGACTTCCAGTTGCTCTGCCCTGCCGATATCGGGACAAAATCCAGGACAGTCTGAATTAGTTGTCTCTAGAGCAAGGGCCACACCTAATACCTTCCCCAAAGCCTGAATGGCACCAGCCTCTCACGGGAGATAGACTGGCCCCATCCCCCAGCTCTGGCAGAGGCTCTCTCAGTGACAACCTAATAGGCAGCTGGCTGGCAGAAGCAGGCAGATGTGGATCTCATCAGCATGTCTTGGGACTTTTGCTGACTTGCCTCCAGGCCTAGTGCTGGTAAAAGACGGCCTTGGTGTACAGCTTGGTCCTTCCTGTGAGCAATGGAGCCCAGCAGGGACAGCGAAAACTGTGGCTCACTTGTAGCTCCAAATAGATTGCCCAAGGCCAGGCACAGAGAGCATCTGACATTAGCCTGCATCAGAGTCCCTCCAAAGAAGTGTAAAACCAACATACCCAGTGGCCAGCTTCAGACAACATAAGAACAGTATACAGTAATCTTCACAAACAGTGTATCCAGAGGGAGATCTCAGCAGACACTAAACCCTGTTGAAGTGAATTAGTATGTTTTGTGTGGTTAGCATAGCAGCTTATACTTGGTAGTCCAGATCGAGCCTACAGTCATCCAGCCCGAGGGCCCATCCGAAGTACTGATGAGCCAGTAGCAGTCAAGACTCAATATGATAGGATGGTCCACATAATCCATACAAGGGACATTCCTAGAGCATCCAGCTCATGTGACCAAGGAGACTGCACCTGTGGGTCCCATAGGACACCTACTCTGTGAGTTCGACCCACAAAAACTGGTAGTCATAGCAGATCTATAATACTGGTTTGGGCCATTTTGGGCCAAAAGTTTATTTAGTTTTTTCTGTATGATGGCTCTAGTAGTGCTTAGTTGTCTTTAACTTCATTCAAAACAATTCTGTTAGATTGTATTGTAATAGCTGTCACATCAGCGTGCATTTAGAAAACATTAAAATTAGTGAATTTTGTGCAGCTATTTTAATATTGAACATGGAAGAAAATATACAACATTTCGGTGTATTATGCTTTATTATTTCAATAAAGGTAAAAACACAACTGAAATAGGAAAAAAGATTTGTGAAGCCTATGAAGAGGGTTCTGTGACTGATTGAACATGTCAAAAATGGGTGCAGTTTCTTGGTACTATTAACATTTTGACCAAATATTTCTTTGCTGTGGGGCTGTCTTATGCATTGGAAGATGTTTAGCAGCACCCCTGGCCTTTACCCACTAGAAGCCAATAGCACACAGATGGCAAACAAGGCCTGCAGGACAAATCCGGCCCTCCGCCTTGTTTTATCTGGCCAAGCACCTGGTTTCTACCCAGCGGCAGCACTGAACTCTCATTTAACTGTTAAGGAGTAGTTACATTTAAACAGTCCTAAAATTACATTCGGCCCCTTGAAGGCAACCGTAAGACTGATGTCGTCCCTGGTGAAAATGAGTTTGACACCCCTGCAATAGTGGGGCATAGCCAACAAATCAGAATATCCAAATCAAGAAAGATATTGGTGAAAATGAAAATGCGTCTTTTATTTTTACAGAAAAAATGTGGACTTTTTGGCCAGCCCAGTCCATACAAACAAATAAAAAGAGGCAGCAAAAATGGGGAGACAACAGAACACACCTCAAGTGAAAGAACAAGAGAAGTCTCCAGAAAAACAACTAAATGAAATGCTGGCATATGATTTGTCAGATGAAGATTCAAAGTAATAGGAATAAGGATGCTCAAGGATCTTATTGAGAACTACAACAGCATAGAAATGGACATAGAAACCTAGAAAAAGAACCAGTGGGAGGTGAAGAATATCGTGTCTTACATCAACAAACAATACACTGGAAGGAATAAAAAAGCAGATTATGTGAAGCAGATATTGATTCAGTGATTTGGAAGATGAGGAAGAAGGAAACCTCCAAATACAGTAGAAAAAAGAAAAAAGTGAAAAGAATGAGGATAGTCCTCATTCCCATATTGTCCCAAAGGCCTCATTAAGAGACCTTTGGTACAATATGAAGTGTAACAATATCCATATCATAGCAGTACCAGAAGTAGAAAAGAGATGACATATGATCAAGAACCTACATGAAGAAATAATGACTGAAACTTCCCTAACCTAGTGAAGGAAAAAGACGCACAAGTCTAGGAAGCCTAAAGAGTTGCAAACAACATAAACCCAGAGGCCTACGCCAAGAAATCATAATTAAAATGGCAAAAATTAAAAACTTAAGAGTCTTAAAAGCAGCAAGTGAAAAGCAATTACTGACCTACAAAGGAGTTTCCATAAGACTGTCAGCTGACCTCTCAACACAAACATTTCAGGCCAGAAAGTATTGGAGTGAAATATACAATGTAATGAAAAGCAAATATTCAAAGAAGAACTAACGCCTATCCTTCTCAAACTATTCCAAAAAATTCAAGAGTAAGAGAAACTCCAAAACTCATGTTATGAACCAGCATTATTGTAATTCTAAAACCATATGAAAATACTACAAAGAAAGAAAATTAGTGGCCAATATCCCTCATGAATCTTGGTGCTAAAATCCTCAACAAAATATTAACAAACTAGATCCCACAATACCTTATAAAGGTTGTACTCCTGATCGAGTTGGATTTATTCTGAGGATGCAGGGTTGTTAAAATATCCATAAATCAATAGTTGTGACAGACCACATAAACAAAATGAAGAATAAAATCTAGTACCCATAAAAGCCTTCAGCAAAATGAGAATGGAAGGAACATAGCTCAACATAATAAAGGGCGTATATAACAAACTTAGAGCCAGCATCATATTCAATAGGCAAAAGCTGAAAGTGTTTCCCTTAAGACTGATGAACAAGATAGGGATGTCCACTTTCACCATTACTTAGCACAGTACTTGATGTCATAGCCACAGCATTCAGACAAGAACAATGAAAGGCAAGGCATCAATTTGAAAAGGAAAAAGTAAAACTGGTATCACTTGCAGATGACACATTCTATATATAGTATACCCTAAAGATTCGACCAAAAACTGTTAGAACTGATAAATGAATTCAGTAAAGTAGCAGGATACAATATAAATATGCAGATATTGGTTGCAGTTTTATATACCAATAATGAACTAACAGCGGAACTAACAAAACAATCCTATTTACAATTGCTTCAAGAAATAATAAAACACCTAGGAATAAATTTAATCAAGGATGTAAAAACCTGTACTCTGAAAGTTATAAAACACTGAAGAAGGAAATTAAACAAGACACAAATAAGTGGAAGCATATACTGTGTTCACAGAGAGGAAGAATGAACATCATTAAAATGTGTATAACACCCAAAGCTATAGATTCAGTGCAATTCTCATCAAGATACCAAAGGTGTATTTCACAACTAGAACAAATATACCTGAAATTTATATGGAAACACAAAAGACCCTAGGTGATGCAGACATCGGCCTGCATTGTTCACATCATTATGGATTAAATGAGACATTCACACAAGCTACCGAGTCCGGTGGAGGAAAAAGGACAGCATGGCTTTTCTCTCAAGGGGAACAAAATCCACGGCCTCCACTATGACAGGCTTTTATTTGGTTCCTGGTCACATTACATTATGGTCCTCATTTACTATGCACAAGTTCGCAATAGGTGGACCTTTTACAGACAACAAAGGAGATGATGCCGCTAATCACATCACAGAAGAAGGATATTTGCAAATGAAAAAGGGAAAAGTGGTTGAGCCAGTTACACTCCATACTGGGGAGTTTTAGCATGGATTTTAGGAAGTTACAGTAAGCACTTGCTGTCTCAATTCAGAGTGAGGGAGTTTTAGCAAAAGCAAGACTCAAACTGGCTTAGGCACATTGAAAACCTGATTTCCCACGAGAGAACCTATCTGTGGGCATGGGTCCTGTGCATCTCCGAGTGGGAGCTGGGCCCACACCACACAGAAGGGTCTCCCACACCTAGGTAGCCACAGCAATCTTGAGAAAGAAGAACAAAGTTGTAGGAATCACACTGCCTGATACCATACTATCCTACAATTTCATAGTAATCAAAACATCATGGTGCTAGCATAGAAACAGACATATAGATCAAATACAAAATTCAGAGGTCAGAAATAAACCCACACTTGTACAGTTGATTAATATTGACAAAGGATGCAAAAACACACAATGGGTAAAGATAGTCTATTCAATAAATGAAGTTGGGAAAATTGGACACATTCATGCAAAAAAAGAAAAAAGAAACTAGACCATGTTCTCACACACTATAGAAGATAATTCAAAATGGATTAAAGACTTAAATGTTAGACTCAACCTTAAAAATCCTAGAAGAAAACATAGGCAGTAAAATCTTGGATATTTCTCGTGGCAAAACTTTTTTGATATATCTCTTTGGGCAAGGGAAAAATAAGAAAAAAATTAACAAATGGGACTACATTAAACTAAAATGGTTTTGCATAGCAAAGGAAACAATCAATGAAATGAAAAGACATCCCACTCAATGGGAGAACATATTTACCAATACGGATCAGGGTTTAATATCCAAAATTTATAAGGAACTTACAAAACTCAACACCAAAAAAAAACCAAATAATCCAGTTAAGAAATGAGCAAAAGACCTGAATAGACACTTCTCCAAAGAGAATGTGCAGATGGCCAAAAGACATGAAAAGATGCTCAATGTCACTAATCCTCAGAAAAATGCAAATTAAAACAACCATGAGATACCATCTGACACCTTTCAGAATGGCTATCATCAATAAATCAACAAGCAACAGTGTTAGGGCTAAGTGTGGAGAAATGGGAACCCTTGTGCACTGTCTGTGGGAATGTAGATTTATGCAGCTTTTATGCAAAGCAGTATGGAGTTACCTCAAAAAATTAAAATTGGAACTGCTTTATGACCTAGTCAATTCCACCTCTGGAAATATATCCAAAGAAGCCCAAAACACTAATTTGAAAAGAATACAAACACTTCTATGTTCATTGCAGCATTATTTACAATGCCAAGATTTAAAAATAGCCCATGTCCATCAGTATATGAGTGGATAAAAAAAGCTTGATACATTTGCATAATGGAATAGTACTTGGCCATAAAAAAGAATGAAATCATACCTTTTGTGACAGCATGGATTGGCCTGGAGAGTATTGTGCTCGTTGAAATACTTGTTCTAAATCTTTGATTTATGACATTGATATTTTAATAGGAATTATGTTGAATACATAGATTGCTCTGGGGTAATATGGATATTTTAATGATGCTAATTCTTCTAATCCATGAATACAGTATATGCTTCCAGGTATTTTTATCTTCTTTCTTTAATGTGCTATAGTTTTCTGAGTAGCGGTCTTTACTTCCTTGGTTAAATTTATTTCTAGGTACTTTATTTTTCTTGTTTCTATAGAAAATGGGATTTTATTCCTAGTTTCTGTTTCTGATGTTTCATTGTTGGTATACAAAAATTCCATCAATTTCTGAATACTGACTTTGTACCCTGCTTTTTTACCAAAGTAACCTATTAGGTCAAGTAGTTTTTGGTGGAGTTTATATAGTTATTTATGTATACTATCATGCTATTTATGAATAATGACAGTTTTAGTTCCTCCTTTCCAATTTGGATGCTTTTTATTTCTTTTCCTTATCTAATTACTTTTGCTAGAACTTCCACTACTGTGTTGAATAAGATTGGTGAAACTAGACTCCCTTGTCTTGTTCTTGGTCTTCATGGGAAATCATTCAGTTTTTGTCCACTGAGTATGATACTGACTTAGGTTTCTCATATATGGCTCTTCTTATGTTGAGGTATGTTCCCTCTATTCCCACTTTGCTCAATATTTTTATCATAAATGGGTGCTGGATTTTATCAAATGCATTTTCAGCATCTATTAATATGATCGTGTGATTTTCATCTTTCATTTTTATTTATGTGGTGTATTATGTTTACTGATTGCAAACATTGTACCAACCTTGCAGCCTTGGGATATGAATCCCACTTGATCATGGTGTATGATCTTTTTAATGTATTGCTGGATGTAGCTTGCCAATATTTGTTGAGGGTTTTAGCATCTATGTTCATCAAATATATTAGTCTGTAGTTTTCTTTCTTTGTTTTTTGTCTTTACCTGGTTTTGGGATTAGAATGATACTGGCCTCATAAAAAGAGTTTGGGAGACTTCCCTCTTCTTGAAATTTTTGAAATAGTTAGAGAAGGATAGTATAGGAGACCATTCTGTGTGGTGTGGGCCCAGACAGGACCCACGCCCATGGATATGTTCTCCCATGGGGAGTCAGGCCTTCAATGTACCTAGGCTGCTTTGAGATTTGTGTTTGCTAAAACTCCCTCACCTTGAATTGAGGCAGCAAGTGCTTACTGTAACTTCCTAAAGTCTGTGCTAAACCTCCTCAGTATAGAGTATAACTGGTTCAACCACTTTTCCCTTTGCATTTGTAAATATCCTTCTTCTGTGATGTGATTAGTGGCATCATTTCCTTTGTTTTTTTTTTGTAAAAGGTAACCACCTAAAGCGAACCTGTGAATAGTAAATAAGAACCATCATGGAATGTGCCCAGAAAAAGCAATAAAAGCTTGTCAAGGCAAGGGTCGGGGTACTCTCCCCTTGAGAGAGTGGCCATGCTGTCCCTTTTCCCCCACAGGACTCTTGGTCCATGTGAATTTGTCTCATGTCTCATCCACAATGTCTGGGACCCCACGAGCTAGGGTCCCCATCAGAACAAGAGTTAGGTCTTCCTTAAATGTTTGGTAAAATTCACCTGTGAAGACATGAGGTCCAGGGCTTTGGTTTTGGGTTTTTTTTTATTCTGCTTCAATTTCACTAATTGTTATCAGTCTATTCAGGATTTGTGGTTCTTCTTGATTCGGTTTTGGAAGATTATGTTTCTAGAAATTGTCCATTTCACCCAGATTTTCAAATTTCTTGACATATACTTGTTCATAGTAACTTCTTACAACTCTTTGTACTTCTGTGGTTTCAATTGAACTTTTCCTGTTTCATTTCCAATTTAATTTATTTATGTCTTCCCTCGTTTTCCTTCCTGAGTCTGATTAAAGGTTTTGTTTATGTTTTCAAAGACCAGCTCCTGGATTTATTTATCCTTTGAATTTTTCTTTTAGTCTCTCAGTCATTTAAGTTTTCTGCTCTTGATTATTTCCTTCCTTCTACTCATGCTTGGATTTGTTTGGTTTTGTCCTCTAGTTCTTGTAGATATAGGGTTAGGTTGTTTGAGATTTTTCTATCTTCTTTAGGTAGGTCTATATTGTTTGAACTTCTCTCTCAGTACTACCTTTGCTATATCCCATGAGTTTGGGGTTGTTGTATGTTCATTTTCATTTGTTACCCGATACTTGATTTCTTCCTTGATCTCATTGTTGACCCATTAATTATTTAATAGCATATTATTTCAGTCTCCATATATTTGATTGTTTTTGAAGTTTTTGCTTGAGGTTGGTTTCTAGTTTCAACCCATTGTGATCCAAGAAGATGCTTGATACGATTTCAGTTTTCCAGTTTGTTGAGGCTTATTTTGTGTCCTGTCATAGGGTCTATCTTTGAAAATGTTCCATGTGCATTTGAAAAAAATGTATATTTTACTTCTTTTGGATGAAAGGATCTGTATGTATCAATTAAGTCCATTTGATGTAAAGCAGGTGTCAAACTCATTTTCATCATGAGCCACATCAGCCTTGTGGTTGCCTTCAAAGGACCGAATGTAATTTTAGGACTGTATACATGTAACTACTCCTTAACTAGGGTCAAGGAGCTCAGCACTGCCACTGGGTCAAAACAAGGTGCCAGGCCATATAAAACAAGGTGGAGGGCCAGATTTGGTCTGTGGGCCTTGTGTTTGCCACCTGTGATATAGTGTCAGTCAGTGCCACAATATCCTTGTTCATTCTTTGTTTGGAAGATCTTCACTACTTCATTGTTGACAGTAGGCTGTTAATATGTCCTACTATGAGTGTGTTGTCAGTATCTGTCTTGAAGTCATCCAAGACTTTCTTTATATATTTATGTACTCCTGTGTTCACTTCATATATGTTTACATGGGTTATATCCTTCTGTTGCACTACTCCATTAGGTATTATGTAGTGACCTTCCTTGTCCTTTTCTACGGCCTTTGTTTTGAAGTCTATTTTGTCTGATATAAGTGTTGCTACCCCAGGTTTCTTTTCATGTCCATTTGCTTAGAATACATTTGTCAATCCCTTCACTTTCAATCTCTGTCAGTCTTTTGTTGTGAGGCGGGACTCTTGTAGATGGCATATAAGCAGCTCATGTATTCTTATCTATTCAGCTACCCTATGACTTTTGATCAGAGCATTTAATCCATTTGTATTTAAGTTTATTATTGATAGGTATTTATTCATTGACATTTTTCCATACCTGTGTTCCTCTCCCCCCGCCTCTGTCTCTCACTGCATTTCTTCTCCTTTTTATAGCAACCCCTTTAGCATCTCTTGCAGGGCTGGCTTGGTGGAAATGTACTCTTTTAGCCTCCATTTGTCTGGGAAGCTCTTTATTTTGCTTTCCATTTTAATGACAGCCTTGCTGGATAGAGTAGTCTTGATTGTAGGTCATTATCTGTATATTTCATACCAATTCCTTCTGACTTACAGTGTTTCTGTGAAGAAATCAGCTGATAGCCACGTTGGATCTCTCTTGTATGTTGCTGGCTTCTTCCCCTTGCTGCCTTTAAGATTCTCTCTTTGTCTTTAAATTTTACCACTTTAATTATGATGTGTCTTTGTGTAGGCCTCTTGGGTTTATCTTGATTGGTACCCGCTGTGATTTTTGAACTTGCATGTCCTTTTCCCTCATCAAATTAGGGAAGTTTTCTGTCATTATTTTTTCAAAAAGGTTTTCTATCCCTTGCTTCTTTCCTTCTCATTCTGATACTCCTATGATGTGATATTATTACATTTCATGTTGTCCTGAAGCTCCCTTAAACTATCTTCATTCTTTTTCAGTCTTTTTTCATTTTATTGCTTTGCCTGGGTATTCCTTTCTACCTTGTATTCCTGCTCTGATTTGGTCCTCTGATTCATCTAGCTGCTTTTAATTGCTTTTAGTGTATTTTTTATTTAAGATATTGTATTCTTCATTTCTAACTGGTTCTTATTTATAGTTTCTGTCATTTTTCATACTACTGTAGTTTCCACTAAGTTCCTTGTAATTCCCATAAATTTCCTTGTAGTTCTGAGTTCCTTGAGCATTCTTATAACCATTATTTTGAATTCTCTCTGATAGATTGCTTGCCTCTATAACATCTCTCTTTTTCTGAGGATTCCTCCTTTCATTTTAAATGGGGTTATTTCTTTGTCTTCTCCTTTTAAGTGATTCTTTTTTGTGTCTGCATCTCTGGTTGCTTTGCTTTTTCTGCCTGTCTTTATGTGGTAGAATTCTATGGTGGTAGTTCTGTGGGACTCAGTGTTGCAGTCTCCTTGATATCCTTATCTGGATTCATAAGGTTGCCCTTTTCTCTGTTTATGTGTGCTCTGTTTTTGTACTTGAGCTTTGATTATTAATGGATCATTTGTTGGTGGGCTCTCCTCTCCAGCTGGCTGACTGGGAGTCACAACCAACACCATGTTTTGTATGCTATTGTATAGGTGCTGGTTAACAAGGCAATACTACTCAGAAAACACAAATCCATGCCAGCAAAAGTACCCCCCTACCACATCAGCAATATCAACACCAATTGAGCAACGATTAATAAAGGCAGAAAGAATTTAAGAATATTATAAGGTAGGAAAAAGGAAATATGAGATGACTAAAATAGAGAAAAATTATCTAGGAAAAATTATTCTCCCAAAGTGGGAGGAGAATAGTAAGAGTAGGGAATGGAAACAAGGTAAAGAAAGGGAGAAAGTAAAATTTCAAACATAAGTAAAATAGGGACACACAATGGCAAAACGTAGTGAGAAAAGGGAAGACTATAATATGAGGTTTGAATAAAATTTTTAAAAATAGTGTACCAAAAAGAACAAAATTGCAGAAAAACCACAACAGGGTCAGTAACAACAGCAGCTGAGCAATGATTAATGAGGGTAGAAAGAGAATAAGAATGTTATATGAAAGAAAAAAGCATGTATGAAATGTTTATGGTAAAGAAAAATCATTCTGAGAGAATAGAGGGAGGCTAAATAATAAGAGTAGGGAATAAAATCCAGGCCAAAAAAAGGAAGAAATAAAATTCAACATTCAAATAAAGATAAGAGGAAGGCAAAATGGAGTAAGATAGGGGAGAGTAACTTGTTAGATTTGAAAATTTTAAAAAAAATATTGAACAAATAGGAATGTTACACAACAGCAGAAGGTCCATTATGTCCGCTGCCTTATGGAAAGATGTCTCTCAAAGCCAGAGATTTGTGAAAAGGAAAGGAAATGTTTATTTAATGCTATACAGAGTTAAAGTAGCGACTTAACATCTTCATTAAAATATCAAAGTCCTTTAGGATACCCACAGACGCCCACAGTGCTTCCTATCTCCCTCTGCCCTAATTCAGGGTACCATAATTCAGGAAGAGGAGCACATGTCTGGTATCCAGGTTCCTGACACCGTCAGCTGTGTCGTTGTCCAGGCAGGATCTCTAATTAATCCAAAGCCATGTGGCACCTTCTCATGGCCTACTGGCAAGACTCCTTTACCCCTTCTTCCAGGCAAAGTCTCTCTTTCTCCCAGGCCACGTAGCCAAAGGGAACACCCCAAAGCTGTGTGGTCCTTCTTCTACCAAATCTGTGGGAAAGGGGTCCCCACTCTGGCAAAGCCACATGGCTTTCCCTCTTCACCAAAGGCGCAGGGGTCTGCACTCTGGTGAAACTGCATGGATCTTCTCTCAATGGCTGCTGCATCTCAGTTTAAATCCCCACGCCAAATCTCTCCTGTACCCCCATTTCCGACTCATCCTACAATCAGTTACACCTGTATATTCCAAGTTTATTGGGATGCCATTATGAGTCTGGGCAGGTGTGTCCCCATTTTCTGGAGCCAGTCTTCTCCAAGCTCCCATGCAGACACTGTAACTTGGGGTTCCTCCCCCAGTCACATCTTGGGGGGAGTCCTTTCCATCCCCCTGGCTCAGAGCATGGCCACAGATGTATTTAACACATCTAAGCCACCAGCCAAAGGCTATAGATATGTTAAAAATGACCATGCCATGAATTAGCAGCTCTGCATGTCCCTGTTCCATGTGTCCCTTCCTCCAACTCATACCTGTGGGGAAAGGGGTGAGGACATCTCATATGTCCCTCTAATATTCCCTGGACACCCTGAGTTCTGGGCCCCATTCCAAATCCCTATTTTTGGGGCCCCCCTCCTGGCTGCACCCTGCATCAGGAATACTATTGAAGAGCAGCAATAACTGTAATATCCATACCAAATAAGTCATAGTTTGTAAAGGTAGAAATACAATAATAATATTATAAGAAAGGGAAAAAAAGGAAAAATGATTTAGGGTAGAGGAGGAGAAATTGTAAGAGTAAGGAGTAGGAACAAGGCATAGCATGGGGAAAATAAAATTTACAATGAAAATAAGAAAGGGCAAGAGGAAGGCATAATGGAATAAGACAAGGGAAGGGTACAATGTGAGATTTGAAATAAAAATTTAAAAGATATACAATCTATATTAAAGGAATAAATATATCAAAGACAAAGAATGCAAAGTAGTTGGAATACAGTTGAAGGGGGAAAAACATTAAAAAGGCTGTTGAAAGAATGAAAAAAATAACACCAATTCTGAAGAAGAATGCAGTGGAATTCGTCTCAGCAGAGTCTGGTGTTTGCCTCTGTGTCCTCTTTCTGTGTCTGCCTTTGGCTTTTTATCAGATCACTATCCCAAAGTGCATCATCCATCTTCTGGCAGCACCTCCTGTATCACCTTCACCTGCCTCTAGAGGAGGCTTCGGTGATCAGGAGGGTGGGACCCCTGTGTCTCCACTGGGAGACAGTGTTCTATCTTCTGGAATAATCGTGTATGTGTTCCCCCTGCCCCTTCACCACCCATCTTCTTCTGTCCTAGTTTATATCCAGTAATGAATACTTTGTTATGAATTAGCTGTCTGTGTCAAGGGAGGGGCCAATCCTTGTAAGAGGGTCAGCTCTTTCCTACTTGGTGCAGTTGGCAGCTCTGTGCATGAGCTGCTGCACCAATTTCTGATGTCCCTGCCTTGCTGGCCTCAGTGGAGTAAGGGCTCTTAGGAACCAGTATATTTTGTCTCCCTGAGAGAAGTTCAAAATGGGCCCTTTAGGTGTCTCTGTGTCTGTCTTTCTCTTGTGGATATGCACCCTGCAGGATTTTTTGAGCCTGTCCTGCCTGTTTTGCAGAGCTTCCCTGTTAGATGAGCGGAGGTGGTGCTTGCAGTCTGCAGGAGTTGGGGGCTGGGTGAATGAATCCTTCCCTTACTAGATGTTTGAACTCTGCTGGCTGGGGAAGGGGGCTCTGCCTGGCTGTTCACCACCACCAAGCCCTTATTATATGAAATGCTAAAGGGACTTACCTAAGAAATAGAAGATGATCAAAAACTGTGAAGAGTAAAATGACAACAAAAGCACAACTATCAACAAGTGAACCTAAAAACAAAAACTAAGCAAAGAACCAGAACAGGAACAGAATCACAGAAATGGAGATCACATGAAGGGTTATCAGTGGGGAGGGAGAGAGGGCAATGGGCAGGGAAGGTACAGGGAATAAGAAGCAGAATAGGCAGACACAAAATAGTCAGGGGGAGATTAGGAATACTATAGGAAATGGGGAAGCCAAAGAATTTATATGTATAATCCATGGACAGGAATTGTGGGAAGGGGAATGCTAAATGGTGAGGGGGGCAGTGCGGGGAGGGAGGAGGGGGATAAAAGGGAGGGGAAAATGGGGTAACTGTAATAGCATAATCAATAAAATATACTTTAAACCAAAAAAAAGAAAAAGAAAAAAATTGAAAACAGTGGTAATATTTGTACCACACTGTGAATTCAGTGACTGCCACTGGATTATAAAAAATAATAATAATCATCTCAGGTGCTCAACTCTTGCCCATCCAGTTCCCATGCCACCGACACAGCCCTGAACTCTCCACTATGCAGTCTCCAGCCCACTAGCTGCTCAGGGCTGGGGCCACAAAATCCCCTTGCTGTGCACCTTTCTGATCTCTCTGCTCAGCTGAATGCAGTGGGAGGAAACCACACTTTAATTCTTTTCCCTTTTGGTAGTAGAGCAGCTGTGCCTGAGGTCCCAGCCCAGCATGCTTCAGCTTCCCTTTTAAAAAGTCTTTCTGGGCACACCCACTATAATACTGAGTCACTGTCCAGTTTTCTGCACACACCACCTCTCCAAAAAGCCAAAAGTCTCTCTCAGTCCTGGCTGGCCACTACCTGTCTCCACCCAACCCATGTGCAGATAGAGTCCTCTCTCTCTGGCACTCTCCTGGTTGTTGTTTGCTGCTGTAGCTATGGGTGTACTGCTAGTTATGTGTGTATATGATCTGGATCTCCCCAACTTTGTGTATACAAGTCACTCCTGGCCCAGTCTGGGAGTTCTTTGCCCTGGGAGGTGAGAGAGCCACAAAGCTGCAGTTCTGTCTAGGCTCTCTGCAGCAGCCGGTGCCATGCAGAGTATTTCCCCTTCAACCTATAAAATCTCCTTACTGCCCATTTTGAAGCATCTTCTATTCTCCTTGGCATCCAAACTTCATATCAGCTAACATTCCTTTGAACGTTTAGTTTCTGGTTGGCATATCAGCCAAGTATCTGAGTTACGGGCATGAGCAAGTGGACTCAGCTTTCACTTACTGGCCGATATCTTCTCCCTCTCAAATTTCTCCATATGTTTTCAGTATTCTTCTAATGTTACATATGTTATGACATTTTTATATAGATTATTATTGACCTTATTTTCTTTTCATTGTATTTGTTTACAAGTTTTAAAAAATCATTGATTTTTTTATGATTTTATTCTTGTGCTTCAAACCTTTAAAATAGGGTTATTTTTCTTTAGATTATTTTCAGCTGATTTTACTTTAGTATAACTATAACCAGAGAAGACACTGGTGTTCAGGCTGCCTGTCACTACCAAATCCAATAAGCAATGACAGGTAGTGAATCTTTTATGGGCGCTTTATTCAGATAGCTGGAGATCTGAGAAGATGGCAGGTTCATACCCTAACAAACCATCTTCCCTTCTCTTTCCTGGCCAGATCTTTTATAAGGGAGGCGGGGGAGGACAAACAGGGTATGGTGAGGGCTTTGAGATTCAGAAGCTGCAACATTCCTGTCCTGGGCAATTAGTTGTAACAAGGGGAGGGGTAGTGTCTGTCTCCTTGTTGACACGGTGGCCTGGATGCCTCCAGCTGGTCCCCAGGTGGTAATCTCTAGCCAATGCCCCAGGAGGCCAGCTATTTCCCAGGAGCCAGGATGGGCCTTATCTGTAGTTTCTGAAACAAAAGCTTTAACATACACATTACTTGCTAGACTTACAACTTTTTCCTTAAGCTAAAATTTTCCAAGTCTTGAGTCCCCTATCATAACTTCTAGATTTTACCTACCTGGGATTCAGACTATATGATTCAATACTAGTTGATCTGAGGTTTATTTTTAAATGTGATTTAAGGATTGGATCTAATTTAAGATAAGTTTTAATATGCAGTTGAAGCCATTCTGTATTCTATTTCTTTGTTCTTAATTCCATTTTTATTTACTACATATAGTTTTATTATTTTTGTTTTAATTTTTTGTAATTAGTTAACTTTTCATTTTCTATCACCCCTTTGATCCTTTCAATTCAAAAAGAAATCTTTCTGGAAGATATTGATTGCAATTGAATTAAATATTAACTAAGTTTGGACACCAAACATTTTTACATTGCTTAGTTTTACATGTATTGAGATATTCATGATTTAGTTTTTGGCTTTCTTTTGTGAAGTTTTGTCCTTAGATAATGGCATAGCTCTTCTTTATATTTTCTGTCAGTTTCTATCAAGGTATTGCTGTGAAGGGACTTTGCACATATAATTAAGAGTACTAACCAATTGACCTTAAAATGGGCTTATTATCTGGATGGGTTTATTAATCCAATCACATGAACTCTTAAAAGTAGAGAACTTTCTCCAAATGTAGCAGAAAGGGGGAAAAGATTATTAGAATTCAACATGGTGTTGTTGGCTTTGAAAATGGAGAGGGCTATTGTTACTTGATTACAATGATCACCATGATGGCAACACAAAGAATGTCAGTAAGAACAGGAATCTGGGCATTTGTGTGAAACTATGGGTGTGATCTTTTTACTTAAATCTTTATACTCCTCTCTGATCTCTATATGTTTCAGATGCCTTGCTAAAAAGTGTGAGAAAGGCTATTCATGCCTTTCTCATATTTCTTTTCCCCTTTTTCCCATCTGAAAGTTTTCCAGAGAAGTTTTGTAAGATAATTCATAATTGAAAAAGGAGTTTGTCAGCAAAGTACATTTAGGAAAACATTGAATGAAAAAAATTAAGTTGAGTTTCTTAATTATAGAGCTGTATGATTACATGACTGTTGCTGTTCAGAAAGAAAGTATATTACCCACATTCATTGATGTATTGACAAAGGGGCACATTGTAAAGATGCTCTACACTTTGGGGGAAACTCTTCAGATATACATCAATTCCATGAACCAACACCTGTCTTCTCTTTTACTTGTTAAAGCTTTACTTTATCTATATGATGCAGATTAACCAATCTTTATTCACCACACTTAATCTTTCTCCAGTGGTTTTTTTTTTGTTTGTTTGTTTGTTGTTGTTTTGCTGTTCCTTGATGAAGTTAATTCAGGGAGTGACAGTGCTATTTACATACTGACTCTCAAAAATTTTCTTTTTGTTTTGTTTTCCTTAAAAGGATAAGACATGGAAATCTGTTTTTCCCTTCCTTTACTTCATTACCAGCAAGGATAATAAGTAAGGCCTAGATTATTGATTTCAACCATTTTAATCATAGAAAAGAAAACATTTTATTGTCTGGCCCAAAGGTCTTTAGAAGTTATAGCCTCCCAGTGTTTTTCATATCTGCCTTCATTGGCCCTTGAATAAACTCCAGAAAATACATATCTCTGTAGAGGACACTTTCAAAAACCACTGTTGTGAACTACATACTTGAGTAAATATTGCCAAGTTTGTTTGTTTTTTAACATAATGGGCAAAAAAAAAATTATTTAAACTCTCTTTTAATATGTCCTGAGAATTTGGCGCTGGCAGCATACCAGATAGAAAATTATATAGGGAATAAAATCCTGTATTTCTTTACTAAACTATTTAATCAGCAGGATGGAATTGAAGGGGAAAGAGTAAAGAAATATGAACTTATAATGTAACTATTTTTGGAAAAGAGACAAAGATAATATAGAGTAAAAAGTGACTTCCTATTTAAATTTTCTATGCTATTTGAACAGCCTATATATTTTTAATATAATAAGGTTTTTTTCTTAACACTTTTGTATTGTGTAAAGAAGGAAAAGCTCTCAAATGAAGGTAGAAGACTATGAATTCTTAAGTTTTAAAAGTGTTTTATATAGTACAATTTTAAGATTCTCTGTATAAAATTGTCTAAAGAAACAAAATTAAAATTTACTAAGTAATATAAATGAACATTCCAAAGAATCATTAAAATGTAGAGGAATATAAAAAATAAACTTTTTAGCCAAATATTATTTTCTAACCATTGTGTTTTACAGAATATAAATGAAGAGAAGTAGTATGAATATACTGAAAATAGAAACCAGTCTAACACTCTTGCAATTAGTTGTCTCTCAGAAAGTCATTTGCTTGCTAACTAATCAGCCTCTTGATGTGATAAAGATTTTCTTACTAGAACAAACTAATTTTTCAAATATTTGCCTTACCAACATTGGTAAATTAACCCATTCCTTTTGTTTCTCATAAAGTATACTGACAGCCTAGTGCACATTTAGACAAATGTGTTCAAATGTTCCAAAGTGGTCTCCAGAGAATACAAGCATGTTCCAACATTGCTCCCATACAGCACAAAATTCATTAAAATTGTTTAATGAAGTTTCAGTGCCCACAGCATATTCCTTTCAGACATTCTTAATGCTGATAAATCGCTGTGGTTTAATAGGAAGTTAAATGTTGGAGAGATGTTTCAGTAGAAAATGATATGGCTATTATAAGCACTGGGTTGCTATGAAAAGAGAGATGAAGCATGAAAAGTTTTGTATAAGGTGAGAACAGGTACTTAAGGGTTATTAAGTATCTTAGAAGTGAATTTAAATTACATATCCTAATGAAGAATACTAAACATTAACTCAAAGATGGTTCGTAAATATTTAATATTTCTAGTTTATATTCTGTATGTGTAAATACTGAATATTACATTAAACTGTGTTAAGGAATAATCATACTTTAATGTAGTCCAGGGATACGGGACTGTATATATTTTAGTTATTGGAGTATGGAAATTTGGGTAGGTAAATGAAGCTGCTTTCTGGAAAGAAGGAGCAAAAAAGAAAAGTATCCACTTGGTAACTTTTGTGTTCCCACAAAGACCTGCTGTGCTGCTTAAAATTGAAATCAATGAGATATCCTTTCATATTTAAAATAAATCTGCTGTTTGGTAGTTGAAATCATTTTCTGTTCTTTGCAACTAAACTATACAATGATTCTGTAAATTCTTGTTTTCATCATCACTGCCTATACATGGAAGATCAGATGATTCAAGGAGATTCTGTGAACCATCCCAAATGTACAGAGTTGTAATTTATATATATGTACATTTCTTTCTAAGGAGAAAGAACTATAGATTTCATCAGATACTCAAACAAGTGTGTTCTTTATCAATGACTCTCACAGTCCCGAAATTATGCCAGGTTTTAGCTAACGTGTGGCATATTGAAAAAGGTGCCCTTTAGAGCCTTGCCTTTCTTTATATATTACGTATATATTATATATGTGTGTGTATGTATGTATATGTCTGTGTGTGTGTGTGTATAAACAGTCTCACAGAAAAAATTTTCATGAAATTTGGCTTGACAAAGTTTACTAGGTAGTAATATTTTTTTTAGTAAGTCTTAATTTTTGTTCATTTGAGTATGTCTAGCTGGAAGTTGATATAGACATGTTTGAATTGAATAGCAGAGTGATTTTTTTCCCCTTCAAGCACTGATCAAAAATTTCAGAATTAGAATAGAAATTAGAGCTTAACTACTCCAATCTTTTCATTTTACAGATAAGGAAAGAGACCAAAAAAGGATAAATAAAATTCATAAGGTTAATTAGTAGCACAAGTAAAGATAAAGGTCTGTTGATTATGTCTCCAGAGCCTCTTTTACTGAACCAAACTTTGATAATTCTTATTTCTTTACTCCTTGTCCCCATCTGTGATGTATAGTCAACTCGTTTAATCTTTATACAATACTAAGAGCAAAGTGTTGCTATAATTCCCATTTTAGTTACTGTTCTCTGTTTCTTTGAATGTTCTATTAAAGCATTTTTATGTCATTTTGAAAAATATTGCCACATACATATATGTGCTTGTTCATGTCAGTTGATTTGGATTTCCAGTCTTGGGTAAAATCATGGAAAGGACCATTTAATATATTTTCTAGGAAACCTTATTAAAGGGCTTATTTTCTTGTTCATTTGCTTGCTTGTTTTTAAAATTCAAAGTGAGTTTTAAAATAAAATTAAGGGCAGAAAAAACAAAAAAGTATCACTGTGTGTTTAAAAAAAAGGCCTCGAGTACAGTGAAATCAGTGACTGGACACCATTTCAAAAGGTCTTTATGTGTTTCAGAGATGTGGGATGCCCCATTCCATGGAGCTCTCCTACCACCACAGATGAGAATAAGTCATTCTGGACACAATCTGTTGTTCTGGCAGGAAAGGGGGTGGCTATTCCTTCTAATGGAGAAAGCTCTGAGCCCTTCTCCGAAACGGCTTTTATTAGGATTGGAATGTGCAGGGGAATACAGCATACATGCATAGCTTATCAATCAAATGTCCAAAAGGCTACAGTTGTAGAAAACAAATATTATCTATAGGTAACAATTGAAGAAACACAGAGATCATCTCAGGTCAGGATCTGTGAGACAGGCTGACACCAGATGGTTGTAAAGGCATATTTAATGATGCAAGGAGTTCACTCCTTATGCTTTGTACTTAAATGTCTGGTTTATATCAACAGGGCTATACCAAAGCAAAGCAAGCTTCAAAGGATACAAGGTATACTTTAGGCCTGATTTCCGAAGGGAATCCTGGTGTTAGTTTCTAGTCTGCCTGCCTCCTGCTTCCTGGCTTTCCAGTAGAAATTTCCTGGCCTCTTTCAAGGCCTGCTCATGTGTGGCTGGTCTCCGAAACCACATAGAGTAGTCCCCAATGCAGAGATACTATGGAAAGTCCCCACCTACTTGGAAACAAATACTTCTCTTTTTACTTTGCTTCTAAGTGAAATGACAGTCACCCACCTCAACATTCCTCTCCTTTAGTAACTGCTCTCCTCTCCGCATTTTCTCCTGGGAAAAGCCTACTTATCCTGTAGGACCCAGGTATGGGTTTCCCTTTAATTCCACCAGTGTTCTCCTGATATACATTGTATTCCCTCCTCTACTGTGCAACCATTGTGTTGTTTTTGTGTTATGTGTTTGCATATGTGTCTTTTTAACTGGACTTAATTCCTTGGGTGTCATGACTCTCACTCAATTTGATATATGAAGCTCCTAAAGAGGCAGACAGGTACAATAGGTATTGTATATTCGTTTGTCAAAATATAGATATATATATGTTTAAAGCTATTTTGAATGATACTAAGGGATTGGATTTTTTTCATTGCTTTTAGAGAGAGAGGAAATGAAAGAGAAAAACATTGTTGAAAGAGTGGAGCATCAGTTGATTGCCTCCCATACACAACCAGGCCAGCACGCAGACCAGGGATCCTTCATATCTAGCTTGAGGGTTGCACTTGCACATGCCCAGGCCTTGACCAGAGATCAGCCCACTACCTAGGTATGTGCCCTGATGGGAAATTGAACCCACAGCTTTCTAGCTATAGGATGATGCTCCAACCAACTGAGTCACACCAGCTTTATAGAAGGTTTCATAAAATGATTTTATGATTAAACAGTTTTAACCACATATTTATGATTATAGCTATTTAATGTAAACTTTTAGAACTTGCCTTTCGGCTCTGGCCTGGTAGCTTGGTTGGTTGGAGTGTTATCTGATACACCAAGGTTGTGTGTTTAATCCTGGTCAGGCCACATACAAGAATAAACCAATGAATGCATAAATAAGTGGAGCAACAAAATTGATGTCTCTTTCTCTCTGTCTCCCTTCCTATCTCTCTCAAAATCAATAAATAAAAAAATAAAATTGCCTTTCAAAATTGAATCTCATTTCTCATTTTAGAACTTGAACTTTTGGGTTAATTGTCAGCTCTGTATTTTCACATCAAAAATTAGAATCTATGATCTGACAGAGATAATTCCAAATCCTTCAACTTCAGTAAGGAAGAGTAGGTCCCTTGGTACTATTCAGGGAAAAAGTCAAGGTTCTGTTATACTGTTTATGTATTGTTTTTGTTAAATGATTTATTCTTACATTGCTTATGCTAATTTTTGGAATTCCAGATATGTAACCACCACATTATCCACCTTTTAACTTGCAAGTAAAAGGGACTTTTCCCCCAAGTAAATTTATATTATGAGGATTTGCATAAATAGTGGTAATATTTGTTGTTGAATTTTAAAGTATTGGTTCTACAAATACAGAAATATGTCAGAATTGAGTCTTTATTGATAGAAGACACCTTGATGGGAAAATAATTTTTATAAGATTGATTTATTTTGGACTATATGATGACAAATCCCCTAAGAATTTATTCAGGGTAAATCTGAGAGAGACCAGGATAGCTCTACACAGTATTAATATAAAATAATTGTTTATTTTTCTTGCAGAAAAAAATTGACATAGTGATCAAAATGAGAAAATTGAATAATTCAGTATCATTTGAGTCATATCTGTATTCAGTATTTTAACGATTTTGTTTGCAGAAAATTTCTAGAATTCACTTATTCCAAAAAGGATATTAGTATCCTGTTTAAAAATGCAGTTTTTAAAATACTAAACATGTTGTGAATAAGGAAAATAAAATGTATGAAAAATAATATGGAACCAAAGGTGAGGTTAATATAATCAATAACTACTGAGGATTTTTATATAACCTGTTAGAAGTGTGCTACAAATTTAGTTCATAATCACCATAGGTTTCCTAGAAAGGAAGTCCTCTATTCCTTCAAATAATTTTATTTTCATTTGACAGCTTTTATCTAAATGAAATAAACCTGTCCAATTTTAGTTTATCTGGAACTTAACCCTTTAAGAGGTCTATAAATAGAACTCAGAGAGTTTATGGACTTGAATGAGACCAAAAAAATCTTTATTTTTATTTACTTCTAATTAAAATGTAGGATTTCCTAGAATGTCCTAGCTAAGTGAAATAAGCCAGACATTGAAAGAGAAATACCATATGATCTCACCTATAAGTGGAACCTAATCAATAAAACAAACAAGCAAACAAAATACAGCCAGAAACACTGAAATAAAGAATAAACCTACAGTAACCAGAGAGGAAGGGGGAGAGGGATAATAGGGATCATAGGGGAAGGGCCATTAAGGAACATGTATAATGGACACATGGACAAAGCCAAAGTGGGTAGGTTACAGATTGGGAGGTGGGGATGGGTCGGGCAGGGGAAGAGTGGTGGGGTAAAAATGGACACCACTGTACTTGAACAACAATAAAAAAAATTAAGATGTATCATTTCCTTCTTTTAGGAATATAGGTAGCAAAATTAGTATCTATGACTTGTTCACCTATAGGAGTCGCAAATATTTAGGTACTATAGTTTTTACATAAAACAAAATAGTTATTCTCATCACTACTTTCAAATTACCTTAGTTTTTAGACTCACAGCCAGACCCTCATTATTTAATGTGTTACTAAATAACCACATGTTACTATAACATTTTAAAAATAAAGGAAATAAAGGAAAATGTACAGGGAATCAATGATGATGGGAAGGAAACTGGGACTCAAATCAACGGTGCCGACCAGAAGGAAGAAAGAAACATCCAATCAGAAAAGAATGAAGAAACAAGAATTCAAAAAAATGAGGGGAGGCTTAGGAACCTCCAGGACATCTTTAAACGTTCCAATATCCGAATTATAGGTGTACCAGAAGGAAAAGAGGAAGAGCAACAAGTGGAAAAGTTGTTTGAACAAATAATAAAAGAGAACTTCCCGAAACTGGCAAAGGAAATAGACTTCCAAAAAGTCCAGGAAGTTCAGAGAGTCCCAGAGAAGTTGGACCCAAGGAGCAACACACCAAGGCACTTCATAATTACATTACCCAAGATTAAAAATAAGGAGAGAATCTTAGAAGTAACAAGAGAAAAGGAGACAGTTACCTACAAAGGAGTGCTCATAAGACTGTCAGTTGATTTCTCAAAAGAGATCTTATAGGCAAGGACAGGTTGGAAAGAATTATTCCAAGTCATGAAAGGCAAAGACCTACATCCAAGATTGCTCTATGCAGCAAAGCTTTCATCGAGAATGGAAGGGCAGATAAAGTGCTTCTTAGATAAGGACAAGTTAAAGGAGTTCATCATCACCAAGCCCTCAGTATATGAAATGTTAAAGGGATGTATCTAAGAAAAAAGATAAAAAATATGAACAGTAAAATCAAACCACACCTAAAACAAAAACAAAAGCAAACTAAGCAAACACTAGAACAAGAACAGAACCACAGAAATGGAGATCACATGGAGAATTATCAACAGGGGAGTGGGAGGGAGAGAGTAGGGGAAAAGGTACAGAGAATAAGTAGCATAGATGGTAGGTAGACAGGGGGAGGGTAAGAATAGTATGGGAAAAGTAGAAGCCAAAGGGCATGAACTAAAGGGGGGGAATGTAGGTGGGAGGGGGTATGCAGGGTGGAGGAGAGTGAAAGGGGAAAATGGGACAACTATAATAGCATAATCAATAAAATATATTTAAAAAATAAAAAGCTGAAAATAACAATAATATTCTGATAATTTCTGTATATGATTTTAGTATATTTCTTTGTAATTACTTATTATTTATTTAAAACTATTATTTTGAAAAAGAGCCATACACTTTACCAGACTCCTAACAAGGTTTATGATCCAAAAATATTTAAGAATCTCTGACTTAGAAGAATAAACTACACATGATTGCATGATGGTATGTTCTACTTTCCAAACTCATGTTTCTTCACTAACTGGATTATTTGAATATCCATTGGAATTCAACTTTATGTTAAAGTCATAATTATCTCTTTCAGAGAAGCTAATATTTGTTTGAAAACTTTTAAGAACAATGAACATGCATTTATAGGTAGTTCCCCTTATCTGCTGTTATTACATCTAGCACTACTGTGCAGTTTTCAATGTTTTTAACAATGTAAGAATTGATTCTGAAGTTAAGTTCCATGTTATTTCTGTTGTGCATATTAGTGTATTGTAAGTCTGCAAGTTAAGATCACTTCAGCTTGGCTCTCTGGCCTTTTTTTTTTTGATGAAGAAACTTAAGTCATTTAATAGATCAGTCATCCTGTTTTTGCACTGAGCACACCTAATGTATTCAGATGCATTATTGTTCACTTTCATATTAGTGTACAATAATGTAACAGTATTTGTACTGTTTGTTTTTTTAAATATACTTTATTGATTATTCTATTACAGTTGTCCTAATTTCCCCCTTTTGCCCCCCTCTATCTGGTACCCCCATTCCCTCCAGCAGTCCCCCTTAGTTCATCATGTCCATGGGTCCTGCATATAGGTTCTTTGGCTTCTTCATTTCCTATACTATTCTTAACATCCCCCTGTCTATTTTCTACCTACCAATTATGCTTATTAATCACTGCAACTTTTCCCTCATTCTCCCTCTTCCCCTTTCCCACTGATAACCCTCCAAATGATCTCCATATCTATGATTCTGTTCCTGCTCTGGTTGTTTGCTTAGTTTGTTTTTTTAGATTCAGTTGATAGTTGTGAGTTTGTTGCCATTTTTAAGTTAATAGTTTTGATCTTCTTTTTCTTAAATAAGTCCCTTTAATATTTCATATAATAAGGGCTTGGTGATGATTATCTCTTTTAGCTTTACCTTGTCTGGGAAGCCCTTTATCTGCCCTTTCATTCTAAATTATAGCTTTGCTGGTTAGAGTAATCTAGGTTGTAGGTCCTTGCTTTTCATCACTTTGAATACTTCTTGCCAGTCCCTTTTTGCCTGCAAAGTTTGTTTTGAGAAATCACTAGACAGTCTTATGGGAACTCCTTTGTAAGTGACTTTCTGATTTTCTCTTGCTACTTTTAAGATTCTCTCTTTATCTTTATCCTTTGGAATTTTAATTATGATGTGTCTTGATGTGGTCCTTTTTGGGTCAAACTTATTTAGGACTCTGTGAGCTTCCTAAACTTATATGTCTATTTCCTTCACCAAATTCGAGTTTTCTTTCAATTTCTTTTTATAATAAGTTTTGAATTTCTTGCTCTTCCTCTTCTTAGTCTGGCATCCCTATGATTAAGATGTTGGTACATTTGCAGATGTCCCAGAGGCTTCCTTTACTATCTTCATTTTTTTGAATTCTTCTTTCTTCCTGCTGTTCTAATTGAATGCTTATTTCTTCTTTATGTTCTAAATCATTGATTTGAATCCAGGTTTCATCCTCTCCACTGTTGGTTCCCTGTAGATTTTTGTTTATTTCACTTAAGTAACCTTTATTTTTTCCTGGGTCTTTTTTATTTTGTTGCCATAAATTTATTTTGTTGTCAGTGAGTTCTTTGAGCATCCTAATCACCAGTGTTTTGAACTCTGTAATTGATAGGCTGGTTATCTCCATTTTGTTTAGTTCTTTTTCTCGGGTTTTGTTCTGTTCTTTCATTTGGGCCATATTTTTTTGTCTCCTCAACTTGGTAGCCTCCCTGTGTTTGTTTCTGTGTATTAGGTAGAGGTGCTTTGACTCCCTGTCTTAGTAGAATGGCCTATTGTAGAAAAGGTGCCTGTAAATTGTGTGGGGCAGAGCCTTAGGTAGTTGCCAGGAAAGGGAAACCCACTTCACCGCTTTGTGACTCTCTTTTGGGGAGGGTTCAGAGAGGGAACAATGCTATTGCCTGGCTTCTGGAGGTTTGCCTAGCACTCGCCAGTGTGATGGGTGCCTTTCCAGCTCTTTCCCTGGTGCTGAATCCCAGAGTTCGTGGATCTGCATAAGTTCTAAGTCTGTGTGGGCCCTTTAAGTGGAGTCTCCTGAAAATCTGGCAATTTCTTCCACTGCCCCTCCCCCCACTAATTTTTACAGCCAGAAGTTCTGGTGATTTTTCTTCTTGACAATGGAACCCTGAGCTCTGCAGTCGGGCCTGGCGCTGGGATCTCTCGCTCTCAAGGTATGCCTCCTGATTTTTATCCACTGCGTGTGAATATGGGACCACCTGTTCTGCCACCATCGCCACCTCTCCACAGCCTCTCTGCTATTTTTGTGTCTCCACCCCTCCTACCCTTCTGGATGAATCTGGCTTCTTTAAATTCTTGGTTGTTGGACTCCCATGCAGCTTGATTTTCTGATGGTTCTGGGTGTTATTTGACTTGAGGTCTAATTGTAATTCTTTCTGTGATTGAACAAGCAGGTGAAGCATGTTTGTGCCTCCATCTTGACTGGAAGGTCTACTGTTCATTTAAATATTCTTTTATAATTATTGGCTCTGTTGTCACAAACTGATTTTATGCCAACAGCTTAGACTAAGTTAATTGTGTCTTTATATATGCTACTTTAAAACTTAACTAGAATATGGCTAGGAAGATATTCCCACTAATCTCTCAATCTTAAAAACAGTATCTTTAAATGTTGGATAAATCTTATTAAAAATACCAAAGAACTAATAAGTCCAAAATGCAAATGCCTACAAGAACCCAGAAAGATAGACGTAGCACAAACCTCCTTTTGCCTTTATAGCATTTGTCCAAACTGGCAGACTTGAATTTTGGTTTTTATACTTCTTTGATAAAGTTTAAGGTCCGAAGAGTTATTTTCCAAGTTTAATCTATCCCATTGGAGTAAGTCCACCCCATTCACCTAGAGCATGACAGACCCTGACTACTATAGGACATCTCAAGCACAAACTAATAGTCCAAATTCACATCATCAGGTTGCTCAGAAAAAAAAAAAAAAAAAAAAAAAAACAACAACTTGGAAAAGCTGAATTCATTTATTTGAAAGTAGTCTTGCACTGTTGTGTCCCAAACACAAAATAATAGCCCAAATTCACAACATCAGGTTGGTCCCCAAAACTTAAAAGCCATATTTATTTAGTTGAAAGTGGTCCTACACTGGTAGATCCCAGATTTCATAAATCAATGCTTCTGCTTTAGAAAATCTCCATAAATTATTTTTCATGAAAAATGAATAGCTTATAGTAAAAAATATATATAAAGCCAGCAGACAGCAAAGAGACCTCAGTCAATGAAGACCACAGATTCTAGAATTGAGTCATAGTACATAAAATAAGCTTTTTTAAAAAAGAGAAGAATTGCTTGAAATTTCTGCAAGGAGTAGAAACTTGAAGGAAACTCAAATATCTAAAAATAAAACTTCTAGAAAGAAAAATGAAATTAACTTGGTATGAAGTAAATAGGAAATTATTGAACTGGGTGAGACAGATTTAATGAAACTATCCACAATGCCACATTCAGATAAGAATATGCAATATACAAAAATTAAAATTGAATTAAAATGGTTGAAGATGTGGAAAATAAGATGAGAAGTTCTGACTTCTTTTTGGAATTCAGAAGGAAAGAATGGGAGAGCAAACCCTTACTAAAAGTAATTATAAAGATATATTTTAAGCAGAAGGAAAGGATCCCATATGGAAAGTCATAGCTGAAAGAAGGAACAGTACCCTCCCCCCAATGGTAAATATTGTTGATAAATCTAGACAGTCATAAAACAGCATACAAAAAGACTAATACATGTTGTGCGGTTAATGGATTTTTAAGTGTTCTCAAGCATTTGTATAGACTGGGAGAAGAATAAAGTTATTCAATAGTTACGTATACATTTTCCTAAGAGAATAGTAAATTTTCAAATCAAAAAAATGAAAATCCTATGAATTATTAAAATTTAAAAGGAAAAACATAAAACCAGCACTCAGCCTTGCTTATATGATTTACTTAGGGAACTTTTTAAAATCCTAATGCCCAGACTCCACACCACACCAATTAAATCAGAATATCTGAGTGATTTCAAATTCTCGAGGTGATTCTAAAGAAAGTGTGGAGGAGGGAGAAAAAAACAGAAGAGATAGAGCAGAAAATGCAAAAGTAAGATACTTGATATAAATCAAAATGTATCACTAAACCACATTAAAAGTAAATGATGTAAATAACTTTATTTAAAAGATTTCAGATTGATTTTTTCTTTTCTTTTTTAATTTTTATTTATTTTTATTTTTTTTATTGTAATTGTTGTTCAAGTACAGTTTTCTGCCTCCACTTTATTTTGGAGTTTAGAACAAATAACATGAAAAGTAGAGTTTTCATAATGATAATAGGTATGGTTTAACAAGGAAATGTAATAATGTTTAATTTGTGTGTGCCGGATAGTTTAGCTTCAATATATTTGAAGCAAAAACTGACAATAAGTCTACAGCAGTTTGGAGGAGTTTTGTTTTGTTTTTCCCAATATTATAGATAAATTTCAAAAGTCTATGGGGAATTTTAAGAGTAGCACAACCCATACCCATATTTTCATTACCTAAGATTCATTAATAGTTAATATTTTGCTACTTTGTTCACATTTTGTGTATACTTTTTAAAAATTTTCTGAACCATTTGAGTTCTTTCAACCCTAAATACTTTAGCATGTATCACCAAATATCAAGAACATTTGCCTACTTAGCCACAATACAATTGTCATCACACTCAGGAAACTGATACAGGTATATAATACACATCCATTATTTACATTTTCCATATTGTCACAATAATGTCCTTTATAACTGTGGGTTGATTGTCTGACCCAAGATCCACTTAATGATTACCTGTTGTCTTTAGTTGAATATCACTTAGATCTCACAATCTAGAAAATTTCCTGCGATTAGGTGAGTCATGTTATTTAATCTTCACCAGAGGATATCTTTATTGATTTTAGAGGAGAAAGAGAGAATGAGAAAGAGAGAATCATCAGTGTGAGAGAGAAGCATTGATCAGTTGCACCCATACCAAAAATCAAACCCACAACCAATGTTTCTACCCTGACTGGGGAATGAACCAGTAACCCTTTGGTGTACAGGTCAATGTTCCAACCAACTGAGCCACTCAGCCAAGCCCATGTTAAATATTTTTGATAGACATACTAAATAGATGATATCATATTCTCAGTGTATCACTAAGAGGGCACAGGACTGTTAATCTCCTTATTGGTGATATTAAATTTGATCTTTTCACTCAGATGACGTCTACCAGATTTCTCCATTGTAAATGTACCTATAATTTGTAATCTGTGGAGTTGTACATGTATAGTTTGAGTGAGTTTCCTGTTCTTTGACAGTGGTTTTAGCATCCATTATTCTTGTTAGAATGGAGTATTTGTTTTGTTTTATTTTATATGCTGGTTGGAAAATGGTGATTTTTTTTTTAAATCCTACATTGCTGAAACATTCTTTTGTAAAGAGTTTTCCGGACTTCCTGCCAAGATGGAGGCATAGGTAAATACACTTTGTCTCCTCACATAACCACAAAAAGGATAACAACAAATTTAAAACCAAACAATAATCAGAACTGCCAGAAAATGGAACAGTATGGAAGTTTGACAACCAAGGAGTTAAAAAAGAACATTCATTCAGACTAGCCAACCAAGGAGTTAAAAAAGAACATTCATTCAGACTAGTAGGAAGGACAGAGATGGGCAGCCACAGCAGAGAGGACACCCAGCGATGTGGCTGGCAGACCGAGTGACCCCACATTTTTAGTGCAGATAAACCAGGAGGAACAACTAGGGATCAAAACAGACCACACAACCAGGGTTCCAGCACAGGAAAAGGAAGTCTCAAAAGCTCTGGCTGGAAAAACCTGTGGGGGTTGTGGCAACAGGAGAAACTCCCAGCCTCACAGGAGAGTTCATTGGGGAGATTCACTGGGCCCTAGAATGTACACAAACCCACACACCCAGGAATCAGCACAAGAAGGGACCAATTTGCATGTGGGTAGCAGGGGAAGTGACTGAGAGCTGAGCAAGCAGCATTGTTCCCTCTCTGACCCATCCCCCACAGACAGTGCCACAATGTAGCAAAGTGGGTAGCACCACCATGGCAAATACTTAAGGCTCCACCCCCTACAACATATCAGACATACTGAAACAAAAAAATATGGCCCAAACGAAAGAACAGATCAAAGCTCAAAAAATAGAACTGAGCGATGAAGAGATAGCCAAACTATCAGATGCATGGTTCAAAACACTGGTAATCAGGATTCTCACAGAAATGGTTGAGTATGATCACAAAACAGAGGAAAAAGTGAAGGCTATGCAAAATGAAATAAAGAAAAATATACAGGAAACCAACAGTGAAGGGAAGAAAACAGGGACTCCAATCAACGATTTGGAGCAGAAGGAAGAAATAAACATTCAACCAGAACAGAATAAAGAAATAAAAATCTTTAAAAAAGCGTGAACAGTAAAATGACCATAAACTCAAAACTATCAACAACTGGACCTGAAAACAAAAACAAACTGAGCAAGCAACTAGGATAGGAACAGAATCACAGAAATGGAGATCACATGGATGGTTATCAGTGGGGATGGGGAGGGTTGAGAATGCGGGAAAAGGTACACGGAATAAGAAGCATAAATGATAGATACAAAATAGACAGGGGTAGGTTAAGAATAATGTAGGAAATGGAGAAGCCAAAGAATTTACATGTACAACCCATGCCCATGAGCTAATGGGTCAGGGGGTGTATGCTGTTGGGAGGTAGGGTGCAGGGTAGAGGTGGGCAAAGGGGAGAAAAAACGGGACAGCTGTAATAGCATAATCAATAAAATATATTTTTAAAAAAGAATGTAATTTTTCCCATGGTCTCATGGAAGTAGGATAAACAATTGTTCCTCTCTTCCAGAGACTAAGCAGTCTTCTGGGACCTGGGACTTTCAGTGCTATAACCAGAAAAGTCCTGGGAAAATAGGGATGAATTAGGAAAAAAAAAAAGAGGAAGTTTCCCTTTTTCCTCTCTTTAATTTTAAGTTTCTATAGATTTGCTAGTATTTTAATACCCTATATTATAATTCATTCCTATTGTTATTCATTCTGATGCAAAAATCATCCCAGATTAGTTCAGTAGAAAATCCATGAACGAGTTCCTTTGACCATTTGATATGTTTGCATTAGTTTTGGGGCATTACCTTGGCTTTTTTCTATAAGATTATCCAGACTCACCTTGAACTTTCTCTGCTTCAACCCTGGAATATGACATTCTTCTAAGAATACAGATTCTTTTTCATGAGGGACTAAATTCTGCTCATTGCTACTGGGGTGTTATATTGCTTCAATACCCTTTTGTATGAAACCTCTAATTCTAGTCCATCACTAAAGGGTTCTTTCTTTCCTTTCCTCCATTCTGAATTTGTACCCCAGCAACTTTAGTTTATTTCTGCATTTGCTCAGCACTTCAGTTCATGCAAAATAATTTCAAAATGGCTGTAGTAGAACAACTACAACAACATGATTAAAATTCAAGATTTTTTTGCAGGTTTCTTTTGGTCCTTAAAATATCTCCCATGAAGATTATTATAGTCAGCATACTGTGTTCAGAAGATACCATTTTTTTCTCCTGTGCTACTTAGTATATAGTTAGGTTCATAGTTTAGTTTTCTTACTGTTTTGTGCTTTTTCCCATTGCTGTAATTTAATTTTATTTTTGATTATGTAAAATTAACAACTTTCCAAGCCAAATCTACAAATAAGGTGTACTCGGACATCCATCCCTACCTTAAAACATCCACTTTATTTCCAAGTTCTCTGAGCTTTTAATACTTCTTTATATTTACCCTTTCTGAGTTTCTTTTGAAAAATGAAGAAAATATTTTAAATAAATTTATAGATATTTTTCCTTTTGAAAAATTAATTGGAAGATTTTTACATACCTTAATAATTGAGAAAGCAAGGATGATATAGTATTTGAACATGATTAACAAACTTTCCCTAATGACCATATGTAGAATAGTGTACCTAAAACTGCATTCATTTCTTTTTTCCCCAAATGATATGCTTGTTTGTTTGTTTGTGTATTTTCCTCACCCAAGTACATACTCATTAATTTTGATTTTAGAGAGATGGGAAGGGAGAGAAACATTGATGTAAGAGAGAAACATCAATTGGCTGTTCTTCGCACATGCCCCAAACAGGGACTGATCTCCCAACCTACGTATGTGTCCTGACCAGGAACTGAACCCACAACCCTTTGGCTCACAAAACCATACTCCAAAAAACTGAGCCACACAAACCAGGGCAAAACAGCAATCATTTCAGTCGTACATGTAACATTTATAAAAATATTCTATAAAAATTTATACATTTTAAAAATTACCTTTTTGAAATATGTTAAATTTATAAAAAAATTAGTATATCAGTAAGTTTCAAATAATTGAAATTGTGCAGTGTATTCTCTAAAGCCAAAATAATTTTAGTACTGCGTAAATGTAACTAATCCTTAACTGTTAAGAAGTTGAAACTACATTTGGCCCTTTGAGGGCAACCATGAGGCTGATGTGGCCCCCAGTAAAAATGAGTTTGACATCCTTGTCCTAGGCAAAGCAGTGAAGCAAAAAAAAAAAAAAAAGAAAGAAAATGGGAGTATGGATGAATGGATAGACAGGAAAGGAAGAAATACAAATATTATTTTTCACAGATTGTATAATTATATACCTAGATTAGAATACCCGAAATAAATATATAGAAAGACAATTAAGGTATGTAATAAGAACTTAGTAATGTTGCTGGATATAAAATCATTATACAAAAATCAATTACATTTGTGTACCAACAATGAAGAAGAAATTTTCATAACAAAGTTTATTCATGGGGGAAAACAATAATAGCATAAAATAATAAAAAGCCAACAAAAGGTAATATGTTAGGTGTCATACAATGCAGAGAAGCTGAACACATTCTCTCTGCTCTTTAGACTTCAAGGAACCAAGAATCTATTTTTACTCAATTATTTCTCTACATTTTCTTTCCTTTATTTTTTCCAATACCTACTCACAATATTTTTCTTGCCTTGGATTTTTAAAATTTTTTATGTATATTTTATTGATTATAGTATTGCAGTTGTCCCAATTTTTTCTCTACTTTATCCTCCTTCTGCCCTGCACCCTCCAACCCTCCAGCCTCCCACACCATTAGTTCATGTCCATGGGTTGTATATAAGTTCTGTGATTTCTCTGTTTCCTATACCATTCTTAAACCTTTCCCCATCTATTTTATGCCTGCAAATTATGCTCCTTATTTCCTGTCCCTTCCCCCTCATTCTTCCCTTCTTGTATCCCCAGTGAAAGCCCTCCATGTGATCTCTATTTCTCTGGTTCTATTCCTGTTCTAGTTGTTTGCTTAGTTTTTGTTATTGTTTTTTTAGGTTCAGTTGATATTGTGTTTTTGTTGTCATTTTACTGTTTATAGTTTTTTATCTTTTTCTTTTTCTTAGATAAGTCCCTTTAACATTTCATATAATAAGGGCTTCATGATGATAAACTCCTTTAAGTTGACCTTATCTGGGAAGCACTTTATCTGCCCTTCCATTCTAAAGGATAGCTTTGCTGTATAAAGTAATCTTGGATGTAGTTCCTTGCCTTTCATGACTCCAAATACTTCTTTCCAGCCCCTTCTTGCCTGTAAGGTTGCTTTTTGAGAAATCAGCTGATAGTCTTATGGGAACTCCTTCATAGGTAACTCTCTCCTTTCCTCTTGCTGCTTTTAAGATTCTCTCTTTATTTTTAATCTTCAGTAACTTAATAATGGTGTGCTCCTCCTTGGGTCCAATTTCTTTGGGACTCTCTGGCCTTCCTGGACTTCCTGGAAGTCTATTTCCTTTGCCAGATTGGGGAAGTTTTCCTTCGTTATGTGTTCAGATAAGTTTTTAATTTCTTGCTCTCGTTCTTCTCCTGGTATCCCTATGATTATGATGTTGGAACATTTAAAGTAGTCCCAGAGGTTCCTGGGCCTGTCCTCATTTTTTGAATTCTTGCTTCTTCATTCTGTTCCAGTTGGATGCTTATTTATTCCTTTTGTTCCAGATTGTTGATTTGAGTCCCAGTTTCCTTCCCTTCACTGTTGGTTCCCTGTATATTTTCTTTTATTTCACTTTGTGTAGCCTTCACTTCTTCCTTCATTTTGCAACCAAGGTCAATCACTTCTATGAGCATCCTGATTACCAGTGTTTGAATTCTGCATCAGATGGGTTGCCTATTTCCTTGTCACTTACGTATTTCTGTGGAGTTTTGATCTGTTCTTTCATTTGGGCCATATTTCTTTGTCTCAGTGCATCTCTTATCTTGTAAGGGAATGAGGCCTTAGGTGTTCGCCAAAGCACAGCAACCCTCTTTGCAGTGTTGTGGCACTGTCTGTCAGGGTGGGGTCAGAGAGGGAACAATGCCACTCGCTTGCTCTGCTCTAGCCCCACTTTCCAACAAACTCTCATGTGAGACTGGGAGTTTTCTCCCTTTGTGGCAACCCCCACAGTAGTTTACAGGTAGCTTTGAGTGGTAAAAGTGGACACCCTTGTCTTGTACCTGATCTTAACAGGAAAGCTTTTAGTTTATGCCCATTGAGTTTGATGTGTACTGTAGATTTCTCATATATGGCCTTTTTCTGTTGAGGTATGCTCCCTCTATTTCCTCTTCACGGGGTGTTTTTATCATAAATGCATGCCGTATTTTGCTTTTTCAGCATCTATTGATATAATCATCTGGTTTTTATCTTTCAAATTGCTTATATGGTGCAGTACGTTTATTGATCTGCTTATATTGTACCATCCTTGTATGCTTGGGATCAATCCCACTTGAACATAGTATATGTCCTTTTTAATGTATTGCTGGATTTGGTTTGCCAATATTTTATTGAGAATTTTAGCATCTATGTTCATCAGCAATACTGGCCTGTAGTTTTCTTTCTTGGTTGTGTCTTTATCTGGTTTTTGAATTAGGGTAATACTGGCCTCATAAATAGAGTTTTGGAGTCTTCCATATTCTTGGGGGTTTTTTTTGTGTGTGGTTTTTTTAACAGTTTTGGGAATGTCAGGGTTATCTCTTTCCTAAATGTTTGGAAAAATTCTGTGAATCCATCTGGCCCAGAGCCTTTATGTGTCAGGTGTTTTTTATTACTGCTTCAAATTCACTAGCTGATATCAGTCTTTTCAGGCTTTCTGCCTCTTCTAGATTCAGTTTTGCAGGGTTATATGTTTCTAGAAATTTGTCCATTTCACACAGGTTTTCAAATTTCTTGGTATATAGTTGTATGTAGTAATTTCTTACGATCCTTTATATTTCTGTAGAGTCGGTTAAAATTTTGTCCCTTTTGTTTCTGGTTTTATTTGGATCATCTCTCTCTTTTTCTTGATGAGTCTCATAAAAGGCTTGTCAATTTTGTTTGTCTTTTCATAAACCATCTCCTGGATTTATTCATCCTTTGGATTGTTCTTTTAGTCTCTAAGTCATTTTATTCTGCTCTGATATTGGTTATTTCCTACCTTCTACACATTCTGGCATCTGTTTGGTGGTGTTCCTCTAGTTGTTGTAGATTTAGGGTTAGATCATTTATTGGAAATTCTTCTGTCTTTTTTACATCGGTCCATGTAGCTGTGAACTTCACTCTCAGAACTCACTTCACTATGTCTCATAGGTTTTGAGTTGTTGTGTGTTTATTTTTGTTTGTTTCCAGAAACTTTTTTATTTCTGCCATGATCTCATTATTTACCCATTCATTGTCTAATAACATGTTATTCAGTCTCTATGAATTTGACTGTTTTTTGAGTTTTTTCCTTGAGGTGGTTTTCTACTTTCAGGCCACTGTGATCTGAGGAAATGCTTGATATTATTTCAGTTTTCTTTAATTTGTTGAGGCTTGTTTTGTGTCCTATCATGTGGTTTGTCTTTCAAAATATTCCATATGCATTGGAAAAGAATGTGTATTTTGCTTGTTTAGGATGAAAGGTTCTATATCTGTATCAGTTAGGTTCATTTGATCTAGGGCATTGTTCAATACCACAATATCCTTGTTAATATTTTGTTTGGAAGATCTATCCATTTTTGGCAGTGCGGTGTTAAAATCCCCTAGTATAAGTATGTTGCTTTTCATATCTTTCTTGAAGTCCTCAAAGATTTTCTTTATATATTTGGATGGCCCTATGTTGGTTGCATATAAGTTTACAATGTTTATGTCTTGATGATGGATTCTTCCCTTGTGTATTTTCAGGTGTTGTTCTGTGTCTCTTACAGTGGCCTTTGTTTTGAAATCTATTTTGTCTGATGTAAGTATTGCTACCCCAGCTTATTTGTTCCTTTCCATTTGCTTGGAATATTTTTTCCAACCCTTAACTTTCGGTAAGTGTAGGTCTTTCATTCTGATGTGGGTCTCTTGTAGGCAGCATATATGTGGGTCATGATTCCTTATGCATTCAGCTATTCTGTCTTTTGATTGCAACATTTAATCCATTTACATTTAAGGTTTTTATTGATCGGTACGTATTCATTGCCATTTTACTTCCTTTGTACCTATGATCCTCTCTCTTTTTTTTTTTCCTTTTCATAAAGCAGTCCCTTTAGCATCTCTTCCACTGCTGGGTTTGGTGAGATGTATTCTTTGAGCAATCTTTTGTCTGGGAAGCTCCTTATTTGGCTTTCCATTTTAATTGGGAGCCTTGCCAGATAGAGTAGTCTCGGTTGCAGGCCCTTCTTTTTTCATTACGTGGAATATTTCTTGCCATTCTCTTCTGGCATGGAGCATTTCCATTGAGAAATCAGCTGCTACTCTTATGGGCGCTCCTTTGTATGTTACTTCCTGTTTCCCTTGCTGCCTTTAAGATTCTCTCTTTGTCTTGGAATTTTACCACTTTCATTTTGACAAATTTTGGAGTGGGCTTCTTTGGGTTCATCTTAATTGGGGCCTTCTGTGCTTCCTGCATTTGTGTGACTTTTACTCTCATCAAATTAGGGAAGTTTTCCATCAGTAATGATGGTACTGTTTCAAAAAGGTTTTCTATCCCTTGCTCTTCTTCTTCTCCTTCTGGTGTCCCTATTATATAAATATTACTCCATTTCATATTGTCCTTCATTTCCCTTAACCCCTCTTCATTCTTTTTCAGTCTTTTCTCTTTCTCTTGCTCTCTTTGGGGGGATTTTCTGCTTTGTCCTCCAGCTCACTGATTTAATCCTCTGCTTCCTTGATCCTGCTTTTGATTCCTTCTACTGTATTCTTTAATTCAGAAATTGTATTCTTCATTTCTTCTTGGCCCATGTTGATTGTTTCTCTACCCTTTTTATACTGATATAGTTTGCAGTAACATCCTTGTAATTTCCCTGTAGTTTTTGGTGGTTCGTACTGGTTCATTGAGCTTCCTTATAACCATTCTTTTGAATTCAATATCTGATAGTTGACTTGCATCTATTTCATTTAGCATTCTTTTTGAGGATTCCTCCTTTCCTTTAGATTGGAGGTGGTTTCTTTGTCTTCCCATCATCTGTGGGACTCTTCTTGTTTTCTTCTTTTTCTTAAATTGATCTGCTTTGACTTTCCTACTTTGTGGTGTGAACTTCTATGGTGGGAGGCCTGTGAGATAAAGTGGTGCAGTCTTCTTGATCACCTGAACTTGATGTTCTTGGGATGTCTTTTATGACTTTTTTGCTGATTTTCTGAATTTAATTGGGTTATGATTGTTGTTGGGTAGTTATTTTGTGGGTTCTTTGCTGCCACTGATTGACTGAGGGTCACTTCGCCCATCCAGTCTTGTGTGCCGTTGTACAAGCACTGCATGAACAAGCCCACAGAGCCCAAGAAACAAACCCACACCTGCAACTATTACTCCCTCCCACAATCCTACTATCAATAGCAAATGAACCAGTATTAATAAGGGTGTAATGAGATTCAAGACTATTACAAGAAAAGAGAGTGAATATGAGATGACCTACTGAAGGAGGAATGATTTTGAGAGGGTAGAGGAAGTAGCAATAATAAGAGTTGGATGATTGGAAGGAGAGAAGGAAGAGATTACCTCATGAATAAAGGATGGGAATGAAGAGTGTGGAATAGACTATGAGAAGAGAAGCATATAATATTAGGTTTAAACCTTAATTAAAATAGTATAAAATAAATTGAGAGAAAGAAAAAGGAAGGAAAAATATTAAATAATTAATAAAACTATAGGAGCCAAATTGGAGAGAAAGATCCACCAGACTACTATCAACAACAAATGAGCTCAAATTGATGTAGGTGGTATGGGAATAGTAGGGAAAAAGAAACAAAAAAAAAGTCTAAGGGGTATCAAACTCATTTTCACCAGAGCCCACATCACCCTCGTGGTTGCTTTCAAAGGGCCAAATGTAATTTTAGGGCTGTATAAATGTAACTGGTCCTTAACTGTTAAAAAGTTGAAATTACATTTGGCCCTTTGAAGGGAACCGCGAGGCTGATGTGGGCCCCGGTGAAAATGACTTTGACATCCCTGGTCTAAGAGATGTTTAGAGTAATGGGAAATGATTTTGTAAAGATAGAGAGGGAATACTAAGAGTGATGAACAAAAACTAGACTCTGTGAGGGAGAAATTGAAATTTGGTATGTAAATAGAAAGAAAAAAAGAATAAAGAAAAATAGGAGAGAGCAAGATGGCAGCAAGATAGGTCAGAGCGGAGTCCACTTCCCCCTGCACACACGTGGAACACCTAGCTGATCTTCTGAGGAACAGAGTGAGAAGCCAATGGTATTCCAGCATATATGAAAGTTCAGGCCAAAATTATAGAGGGCATTGAAAAATCATACAGTAAGGAGATTGCTTTGGGATGATAAGGTCCCTGGCACCAGCATGGAGACCAGGGTGGCTGCATCCCCAGGCCCGGTGCCTGCCAGGCCTCCCACGCCTGCTGCATGATTCTTAGAAGGGAGCCAGGTCAATGGCTCCCTCCCTACTAAACAGGGAGGTTTGAGCAACACCAGGATGGACCTGGATGCTTGAAGTCACTGGGGGGAATAAAGACGAAATGGCAAACACAGGAACTGTGTTCACCTGCTGAAACTGTGGATGCCTGCTGGGTCATAAACCACAAAATTGGGGAGCAGGGTGACACCTGGAGAAAGGAGAAAAGTTGGGCTCTGATGGACACTGACCTGGATAGTCTCCAGTCTGGTTGGAAAGTTGGGCTGTGTGAGAGGCCAGGCACTTATTTGTAGCAGCAGGCTTGAACAGGAGGAATTTGTTAAAAAATAAAGTCATTCAGTGGCTGTCTAAGGAATTCTCCCAGAGCAAGACTGCCCCACCTCCCCTGGCTGTGCCCCTGCAGCCTCCACAGCCTCGGCTGTGGGCCCGCCCCTGGTGCCAGGACCACGGCCATGTCCCTACCCCACACCAGCTGTAGCAGCGGAGGGTGCTCTCCTGTGCCTGCGGCCCTAGCAGTGTGTGCCCAACCCAGCTGCTACCACAGCTGTGGCCCCTCCTCCACAGCCACAGAGTTCATGTACCCACACCCACAGACATGGCGCCCCCCACAGATGAGGGCAGAAGGGTTCAGAGAGTCAGCAGTCCCCAAAAAGACTTAACTCAGTGGGGAAACTGAACTACCCTGAAGAGACTTTGAGAGTCCATAGCACCTAGGACGGCAAAGAGCAAAAAGCTGGTATGTGTTTACCCTAATTGGTGCACCTCAAGGACAGCACAACTGTCAGACTGAAGGCATAGGCCTGATGCATAAGAGCACTGGGGCCTGGAGGCGAACTGAGGAGCTGGGCTGGAGGCCTGGCAACTGAGAAGAGGGCAGCTCATACCTGGCCCTTATCCACACAGAACCAGAGGAAGGGAAAAAAGCGAAACCCAACCCCGCCTCAGCGTGCTGCAGCCAGGAAGACCACCAGAACTCACTTGGCCATTTTAAAGCCGCAGAAGGCTTGTTTTTCTTTCTTTTTTCCCACAAGTGAAACAATAAGACCTGAGACAATTTTTACTTTGCTATTCCAGAGAACTTGCAATTTATTGTTTATTTGTATTATTATTTTTTCATTATTTTTACTTCTTTTATTTTACTAGTACTTTTTTAATTTCTCTTCTTTCTGTTTACTTTTCTTCATTTTGTTTGTGTAATTCCATTGTTTGACTGGTTTTCCTTATTCTCTCTTTCACAGTGTATTTTTAATTTTCCTTCTTTCATTTCATTTGTGTTCTAATAGCACACTACTCTAGGTCTTCTACTTCCTATTCTTGTTACTCAGATCACATAGATTCTGTCACATGATTGTTGCTCCATTACTGTTGCCAGTAATTGTTGTTCCATACAATTGTAAATACTACACAGCACCACTCCCAGATCTTAGACCATTTCACTGTCTTCTAGAACTTTATTACTGTTCTGGTTAACTCAATTCTCTTGCACACTACACCTATTTTCTATCCTTTACTCTCACTATATCTCATAATATGAACTCCCACAACGTCAGTGTTTCCTGGATCCATCTCAAAATCCTCCCCCAACCCAACAAGAGTCATCTTTTTTCCACACTGTCTAAAAAGTGACTAATCGGGTGAAATATCACAGTTAACACTGTACTCATCCAAAGGATCTCCTAACTCTTCTCTACAGGTTGGTACTTTAAGGCCCATAGAATATACTCCTGCTGCAGAATCCATTTTGCCTTCCCCCTGCAACTGATCACATAAAACTGTAGGTGGGAGTTGTGAACACCAGTATACCTGCTGGAAGAGAGGACCCACCAACAAAGGAACCACCAATAGATATTAAGCCACACTACCTTCCACCCAGGACCTTTCTATACCTGCAGAGCAGAATACAAGACATGGTGGGTGGAGTTACCTTCAGTTAACTAGATGGAGGGAAGGACCCACCAAAGAAAGACCCAACAACAATCAAAACCCAAAGATATAAAGAGAGCCAACATAAACAACAGCCCAAGAGCAGTGAGCTCAGGAGATCAAGGAGACTACAACACTGAATCTCACAGGTATTTTTCCATAGAAGTTCACACCATAAACCCAGGGAGTCAGAACAGATCAATTTAAGAAGCAGAGGCTAACAAGTAGATTCTCACAAACAATGGGAAGACAAAGAAACAAACCCCAAATGACAGAAAAGGAGGAAGCCTCAGGAAAAAAATGCTAAATAAAATAGAGGCAACTCAACTATCAGATATTGGGTTCAAAGCCATGGTTATAAAGGAAGCTAAATGAGCTCACAGAGAATTACCAAGAGCTACAAGGAAACTAAGATGAACTTCCTGCAAACTATACCAACAGGAAAAAGGAAATAGAAACTATCAACAAGGGCCAAAAGGAAATAAAGAATACAATTTCTCAATTGAAGAACACAGTAGAAGGAACCAAAAGCATGCTAGATGAAGCATAGGATCGAATCAGCAAGCTGGAGGAGAAGGTAGGAAAGAAAATCCAGAAAGAGCACAAAAAGGAAAAGAGACTCAGAAATAATGAAGAGGATAGGGGAATTGCAGGACAACACGAAACGTTAACAACATCTGTGTAATAGGAACACCAGAAGAAGAGGAGAAGCAAGGAACAGAAAGTCTGTTTCAAAAAGGAATGATGGAAAACTTCCCTAATTTGATGAGAGAAAAAAATCACACAAATCTAGGAAACACAGAGAGTCCTAAACAAGAGGAATCCAAACAGGCCCACTCCAAGATACATCATAATTAAAATGGTAAAATTCCAAGACAGAGTATCTTAAATAAAGCAAGGGAGAAAAAGGAAATAACATAAAAGGGAGCTCTGATAAGACTAGCAGCTGACTTCTCAATGGAAATACACAACACCAGAAGAGAATGGCAAGGAATATTCCAATTAATGAAAAACAGGCCTACAACCAAGAGTACTCTATCCAGCAAGACTCTCAATTAAAATGGAAGGCCAAATAAGGAGCTTCCCAGACAAGAGAAGCCTCAAAGAATACATCTCCTGCAAACCAACTCTGCAAGAGCTGCTACAGGGACTGGTTTATGAAAAGGGAAAAAAACAGAGAGAGGAACACAGGTATGGAAAAATGGCAATGAATAAGTACCTATCAATAAAAACCTTTAATGTAAATGGATTAAATGCTGCAATCAAAAGACATAGAATGGCTGAATGGATAAGAAATCATGACTCACATATATGCTGCCTACAAGAGACCCACATCAGAGCAAGAGACGTACACAGACTGAAGGTGAAAGGCTGGAAACAAATTTTCCAAGCAAATGTACAGGAAAAAAAAAGACAGGGTAGCAATACTTATATCAGACAAAATAAACTTCAAAAAAAGGGCCATAAATAGAGACCCAGAAGGACACTTCATGATACTCAAGGAAAGAATCCAGTATGAAGACATAAATGTTGTAAATATATATGCACCCAACATAGGAGCACCCAAACACATTAAGAAAATCTTGGAGGACTTCAAGAAAGATATTGTTAGCAACACAATTATATTGAGGATTTCAACACCCCACTGTCAAAAATGGATAGATCTTCCAAAAGACAAAGATATTGCGGCATTGAACAATGTCCTAGATCAAATGGAGTTAACTGATATATATAGAGCCTTTCATCCCAAAGAACCAAAATATAGATTCTTTTCAAATGCATATGAAACATTTTCAAAGATAGACCACATGATACGACACAAAACAAGCCTCAACAAATTCAAGAAAACTGAAATCATATCAAGCATTTTCTCTGACCACAAGGGAGTGAAGCTAGAAAACAACCTCAAGGAAAAAACTCAAAAACAGTCAAATTCATAGAAACTGAATAACATGTTATTAAACATTGAATGGGTTAAGAATGAGATCAAGAAAGAAATCAGAAAGTTTATGGAAACAAATTAAAATGAACTCACAACAGTTGAAAAACTATGGGACACAGCAAACACAGTTCTGACAAAGAACTTCATAGCTATACAGGCCTACCTAAAAAAGATAGAAATGTTTCAAATAAACAACCTAACCCCATGCCTACAAAAACTGGAGGAACAACAACAAAGACAGCCCAGAGCAAGTAGAAGGAAGGACATAACCAAGATAATGCAGAATTAAATGACATAGAGACTGAAAGCACAATTGTAGGGTCAATAAATCCAAGATCTGGTTCTTCGAAAAGATAAACAAAATCGACAAGCCTTTAAGCAGGCTCATCAAGAAAAAAAGAGAGAGGACCCAAATAAACACAATCAGAAATGAAAGAGGAGAGGTTACCACTGACATCACTGAAATACAAAGGACTGTAAGAAATTACTATGAAGAACTGTATGCCAAGAAATTTGAAAACCTAGGGAAAATGGACAAATTTCTAGAAAAATATAATTTTCCAAAACTAAATGAAGCAGCAGCGGAAAGCCTGAACAGACCAATAACAGCTGACAAAATTGGAGCAATAATCAAAAAACTCCTGATACACAAAAGCCCTGGATTGGGCAGTTTCATAGGAGAATTCTACAAAGCATTTAAGGAAGACCTAACCCCTATCCTTCACAGACTATTCAAAAAAATCCAAGAAGATGGAAGACTCTCAAAGTCTTTTTATGAGGCTAGCATGATCCTTATCCCAAAATAAGATAAAGACAAAACAAAGAAAGAAAACTTCAGGCCAATATGACTATTGACCATAGACACTAAAATCCTCAATAAAATATTGGCAAACCGAATCCAGCAATATGTTAAAAAGATTATACACCATGATCAAGTGGGATTCATCCCAGGAATGCAAGGATGGTACAATACTTACAAATCAAATAAACAAAATGAAAGACAAAACTCACATCATAGTAATAGATGTGGAGAAAGCATTTGATAAGGTACAGCACCCATTTATGATAAAAACACTCAGAAAGTGGGAATAGAGGGAGCATTCCTCAACATAATCAAGGCCATATATGAGAGACCTACAGCCAACATCGTACTCAATAGGCAAAAACTTAGAGCTTTCCCACTAAGATCAGGAACAAGACAAGGATGTCAGCTTTCACCACTTGTATTCAATATAGTATTGGAAGTCCTAGCCACAGCAATCAGACAATAAAAAGAAATATAAGGCATCCAAATTGGAAAGGAGAAAGCAAAACTGTCATTGTTTGCAGATGACATGATATTATACGTAGAAAATCCTATAGACTCCACCAAAAAACTCCTTGACCTAATAATTGAATTTGGCAAAATAGTAGGATACATAGTCCATATTCAAAATCAGAGGTATTTTTTACACCAACAATGAAATATCACAAACAGAAATCAGGGGAAAAAATCTCATTTGCCATAGCAACAAGAAAAATAAAGTACCTAGGAATAAACCTAACAAAGGAGGTAAAAGAAAAGAGCTGTACTCAGAAAACTACACAACACTGAAGAAAGAAATTAAGTAAGATAAAAACAAATGGAAGTATGTACCATGTTCATGGATTGGAAGAATTTACCTCATCATAATGTCCATACTACCCAAAGCAATTTATATATTCAACACATTCTTTATGAAAGTACCAATGACATATTTCATAGATATAGAACAAACATTTCAAAAATTTATGTGGAACCATAAATGACTCTAAATAACTGCAGCATTTGTGAGAAAGAAGAACAAAGTAGGAGGGATCACAATACCTGATATCAACCTGTATTACAAGCCCACTGCAATCAAAATGTCCTGGTTTTGGCATAAGTACAGACACATAGACCAATGGAACAGAACAGAGCGCACAGAAATAAACCCCAGTCTCTATAGTCAATTAATGTTTGGTAAAGGGGGCAGAAGCATAAATGGGGTAAAAATAGGTAAATGTACACAACTGTAAGTGAACAACAGTAAAATAATTTTAAAAAGGAAACAAAAACAAAAGGGCCAGATAAAAGAGAAATTGAAGGTAGACCAAAGAGGAAAAGGAAAAAAAAAAAAAACAGGCGAAGATGGCATAGTTAAAATTTGAGTCAAAACAAAAAAAGTAGGAGAAAGATCCAGTGAAATTTGTTATTTGAAATACAGAATTAGTGAAGCTGCCAATAACCTTGAAAAAACAACTACCCTACCCACAACTAACAAGCAAAGTTTGTTACAGGTGTAGAGAGAACTCGGGTATTTTAATAGCTGAGCAAAAGGATGTGAAATGACCCTTGACAAGAGTATTTATTTTGAGTTCCTGGACAGGGGAGGAATAGTAAGAGTGTGGAATGGAAACAATTTGTAGCTAGAGAGATAACCAAATTTGAAATGAGAATTTTGCAAGAGAGAAGGAAGGTAAGATAGGCTAAGAGACGGGAGGGTCAAAATATGTAAATTGAAATACACTATAGTATCAAATCTAGCAACTTATATACAAATTTGCTGGACAAAAAATGAATGTTTTATAAAGCTATGCAGGAAAGAAAATATCACAAATCATGAAGAATACCACAGTGGCTTTTATATTGGTGGTCCCTTGTATTTACCACTGTTCTTTTTCTTTCTGGATCTGCTCTTGGTGATATCAGATGTTGACCCTGTCTGACCTTAGGCAGCCTGTTGGATACTTCCAGTGATCTGCTGTCACTGGCTGTCTCCTTCAATTGTTAATGTGGTCCCTCTGCACTCAGCAGTCAGGTTTAAGCACTGAAGCGTGGAGCCAAATTCCTCCTGGGGTGGAGGCTAGTGTTTCCCCTCAGGTAGCTGCTTCCTGGGGAGTGGTCTGCCTGAGCAGGATGAGTGCTGCGTCTGGGGGTTGGTTCAGCACCAGATTCCGGTGGCTACTTTCTCAATTCTTGCCCCAAAGCCTCCATCCCCAGTCTCTCTTCAAGTCCCTCTAGTGCGCTCTGCCCCACCTTTGCCAGTGATCTACTGTCTCTGTCTGTCTTCTGTTTTTTATCTGGTCACTAGTACTCAGCAGTCAGGCTTAAGCACTAAAGGGTCAGGGCAGAGAACTTCCTGTGGTTGGGGCTATTGTTTGCCCTCAGGGTACTGCCATTCAGAGGGGAGTGGTCTGCCTGAGTACAAAGGCTGCTGTTGTCTGGGGGTTGACTCAGCACCTGGATCCCTGCAGCTACTCTCTCAGTTCTCTCCCCAAGGCTTCCATCTGCAAACTCTCCTTATATGTCCCTAGCCTAGTGTGCCCCTGCCTTTGCCTGAGCCCCAGGTGACTGGCTACAAATGAAAATTTATGTGTTGGCCCTTTAAATGGCCCTTGTGTCTCCAACCATCTGTCTCTCGCAGAGAGCAACCCTGCTGCTTTTTCCACTAATTGTTATCTATATACTTTTTGGGTTCTGGTGTTCTAGGCTGGGAATCCTAGCTTAGGGTTTAGATCCCAAATCATCTTCAGGGGATCTAAAGGCAGCTTAATTATCCCACCGGTGCTGCCACCTGTGGGTGCCCAGCCAACCCTGTGTAGTCTCCACCACACTCCTTACCGGACCGGTTGTACTGAAGCTAGTTCTATATGTCCAAAGTTATATACTTCTCTCTGGCTGTTGCTCAGTTGTTTGTTCCGGGTAGTTTCTCCACAATTAAGTTGTAATTCCAGATTGGCCCTGGGAGGAGGTCAGTGTGACTTCCATCCACTCCTCTGCCATCTTCCTTCCTCCCTAGTGTATTTTTTATTTCATATATTGTATTATTCTTTTCTTCCTGGTTCTTGTTTATGGTTTCTCTTTCATTTTTCATGCTGCCATGGTTCCCACTCAGTTCCTTATAGTTGTCAATGAGTTACTTGAGCATATCCATAACCATTTTTTTAACTCTATGTCTGATAGTTTGTTTGCCTCCATTTCATTTAGCTCTTTTATTGGGGATTCTTCCATTCCTCTCAACTGGGGGTTCTTTCTTTGTCTCCCCATTTTAGGTGACTGTTTTTGTATTTTTCTGCATCTCAGGATCCCCTGCTTTGCCAGCTCTCTTCTTGGGGTGGGCTTCTGTGGTAGGAGTTATGTGGTGTTCAGTAGTGCAGTCTCTTAGATCTTTGTCTGGAGAGATCTTTGCTCTAGAGTTGTACCTTCTTCCATTGGCTGTCTTGTACATGGTCTTTACTTGTTGGAGGCTTCTTTGTTGGTGGCTTCTTCCCTCCAGCAGGCTTACTGGTAGTCACAACTCCCACCTTGTCTTGTATGCTGTTGTACAGGTGTTTGTTAACAAAGCAGTATTATCAGACAACCAAACCTACACCAGCAAAAAGAAAACCCCTATCACATCAGGAATCTCAACTGCAATTAAGCAAAGATTAGTAAAGGTGAAGAGAGATTACAGATGTTATAAGATAGGACAAAGGGTATATGAGATGACAAAAAGAGGGCAAAATGTTATTGAGTGGTAAGAGGGAGAATTGATAAGAGTAGAGAAGGAACAAAATTTAAAATGTAAGTAACACACAAAGGGTCAATGGGAACAAAGGGATAAGAAACGGGAAGAGTATACTATGAGGTTTGAAGTAAAATTGAAAAGGTATTGGACCAATGGGAGCAAAATTGCAGAAAAACCACAGCAGGGTCGATAGCAACAGCAGCTGAATGAGGTTTAATAAAGGTGGAACAGAAATAGAATATTTGTAGAAAAGTGAAGAGTGTGTATGAAATGTCTACCATGAAAAATAAATGGTTTTGAGAGGATCGAGGAAGCAAACTAATAAGAGTAAGGAGTAAAGCCCAGATTGAGAAAGGGGGAGAAAATGAAATAAAATTCCTCACTTAACTGATCAGGAGCAGGAGAAAGGCAAAATGGACTAAGACAGTTGGAGAGTATTCTATGGGATTTAAAGTACAAACAAATAGTGAACAAATAGGAGTTCTGTTGGAGAAGTACAGTAATAACCGCGGTATTTTTGCCCACCTAGCCACTGTATATAAAAGGTGGAAAAGAAATAAGACTCTTATAAGTGGGGAAAAAGAATGTGAGCTGACTTAAAATGAAGAGTACTTGATGTGAGTGGTTAGATGAAGGAGAAATAGAGTAAGAGATAGAAACATGGCATAGTGTGAGAGAAAATAAAGTTTACAACAGTAATAAAGCTCAGGAAGATGGTGAAATGGATTAAGACCAGGGAATGGTGCTGTGTGATATTTGGAATAACAGTTACATTATACAAATATATATATAATCTGAATATAAAGAATAAAAAATAAAAGGCCAAGAGTAGTGAGTTATTTGGAATACTAGTGAGGTGAAAGGAGAAAAATTAAAATGCAATATGAAAATGAGAAAAAAAAAACCCAAATAAACAAAAAGGGGAATTTTTTTTAAATTCAAGGTCTGATGAAGAGCAAGGTGAAATTTGCCTTGGCTGTTGTTGTTTGCCTTCTGACTTCTTTCTGGATCTGTCTCTGGTTTTCCCAGGGCTCCAGGTCTTGCTGATTTACTCCTGGGGTCGGGGAGGGGGTGGGGGTGGGAGGCTCCTGCTGGTTGTTAAGCCTGTCCAGCTAGTTTTGCATATCTTCCAGGCTCCTCCAGGCAGTGGGGGATTGGGCTCTTGTTTTCCCTTCCCTGTGGTTTGGCAAGGAAAGGGCCTCAGTCTGGGCTACAATAATCACAGGTGCCCAGTTTCCAGCCCATGCCCTCAGAGCACTGTGTGGCGGCATTCTCCACTCTATACAGTTGGGCTGGGCTGGCACCAATAAACCTCTTCTCTCTGCACCCCTTTGATCACTGCCTGAGCGGGAGCAAATTATGCCCACAATCTTCCCCTCTGTTGGCTGGGCAGCTGCTCCCCCGAGATCCCTGCGCAGTGTGTCTCAGTTCCAATTTTGAAAAAGTCTACATGGGTGGTCCTAACCACTGCCTGGCGTTCCACACACACCAACTCTCTGACAAGTCCAGAGTCTATCTCAGTCATGGCCAGTTGCAGTTCACCTCTTCTCCCAGCTCCCGGTGCCAACAGAACTCACCCCCCTACAACTCTCTGGCACTTACTGGGCCAGCATCCGCCCCCACACCCTAGTTTTGGTGCACTGCCAACTGTGTGTGCACCTGTGTGCCTTCCCCGCCCCCACCCATCTACTTTATTTGTTCAAGTCTCTCCTGGCAGATGTCTGTCCTGGCAGATTTGCCCGACCTGGGAGGGGAGGGAGCAGCTAGGCTTCTATCACTGATCTGTCTCTCCTCTGATGTTGCCCTCGTGGCAGCCACAATTTCTGGTGCCAGGCTCAGGGACTTTCCCTGTCCACCTATAAAACCAAACCACCTTACTGCCCATTTCGAAGCATCCTCTGCATGCTTTGGCTTCCAAACTTCCTATCAGCTAAGATTCTGTTGGCTGTTCACTTTGTCATTTGGAAGATCAACTAAGTGTCTCAGTTGGGTGCACAAGCAAGTGGCCTCAGCTCCCACCTACTACGCTGCCATCTTTTCTCCTCTTAAATATTCTATTTTGATTTCATGTCTAATAATACAGATAGATACAACCCCCATAAATGAAAATTCTTTAAGGCCCTTATTTTTAAATGTGTTAAAGTAATCCAAAAACTAAAAGAGAGCCAATAATCTACATGACCTCATTTCTCAAATGTTTTGAATTTTTTATACTTTATTTTTATTTTGCTTGTGTTAAGACAAAATAATCTGTTTTTAGGTTGCTACAAACCTCAGGAAAGATCAGATTACTTGATGTTGGCAGCTGCTTTAACCCGTTTATGAAGTTTGAAGAATTTCTAACTGTTGGCATAGACATTGTACCTGCTGTAGAGGTATGCATAGTTATGTTTTGTTTTGTTTTGAGACATTGAGACTTGACTATTTTACATGCATATTTACAAAGGAAAAGCATTGTTCTTACATTTCTAAAATAGTAAATATGTTTAGTTGTACAAGTTGGTAAGATACCATTTCTATTCAAAACTAAATATACTTCATGAAAATATTTTACCATTTAGTTAACCAATATTAACTTTTCTAGTACCATATTTGTCTTTATTTTCTCTGTTTTTGTTCCCTGTTTATCATCTGTTGTACAGTCAGGAAACTTTAATATATTGCACAGATTTGCACATCACTGTAATGTTTGGGCTTTTGATTGTTTTGTTTTTTTAATGCATCTGTCGTTCTGAAATGTGATATGGAGCCATTATGGAATAGTGGAAATAGCAAAGGCTTTGGAGTCAACCAAACTTACTGAATCCCAGCTACTTGTACGTAGTAAATGAAACTATTTACCTTTATATAGTATGTTTCCTGTACTTTTAAAATTAGAATTTTTTTAGTGACATAAGTTCATGATGTTTTACATTTTACTTTTAATATAACACCAGGCACACAAAAAAATTTTAAATTAAGCCCTGGCTGGTGTGGCTCAGTGGATTGACCACTGGCCTGCGAAACAAAGGGTCACCAGTTCCATTCCCAGTCTGGGCACATGCCTGGGTTAGGTCCCCAGTAGGGGGCACTTTAGAGACAACCACACATATGATGTTTCTCTACCTCTCTTTCTCCCTCCCTTACCCTCTATCTAAAAATAAATCACACTATTCTTGCCCTCTCCCTGTGTATTTTCTACCCACTGTCTATGCTCCTTATTCTCAGTACCTTTTCCCCCTCTCTCCTCCTCCCACTCCCCTGTTGATAACCCTACATGTGATCTCCATTTCTGTGTTTCTGTTCCTGATGTGGGAGAAATGGGACAACTATAATAGCATAATCAATAAAATATATTAAAAATAAAAAATCAGTAAAATCTAAAAAATTAAAAAAACTAAAAACCATAAAAATTTACAAGTTAAGTATGTTATTTTTAAGGAGAATATATGTTAGAGTCTAAATTGTTTGCGTTAGGGATTTTTTTTCTCACTGCTATTTCCCAGCCCCTAGAAACATGCCTGGTACCATAAGTACGTATTAAGTACTTTTTGAATAAAAGAATCTAATCCTACTTTCAACCTGGGTTTGAATCTCTGAACCTCAGTTTTCTCATTTGTATAATGGGTTTAGTAATGGATCATACTTTACTATTTTGTTATAATGTATGCTTGAGGAAAAGTATTTAAAGCACTTAGTCAAGTATCTGTTATATAGTAGGTGCTAAAGAATAATTTTCTATTCTTATTAAAATGTTTGTACATGAAGATTCAACTTTTACATGAATCTTTCATTTTGATGAGCACGACTCTTTAGATTAAATCTACATAGTAACACTGAGGAACAAGAAACTGCTAAAACCATTACTGTCATCTCTACTTCCTACAAATGGATAAATGTTTGCTTTATATTAAAATAGCTCTTAGGTTTTCACTGCAGAAAATCCCTGTGTCATCAAGAGTTAGAGTTTTAAAGGGCAGGTGACTCACCTTTCTTCCTCAAGATACATGTTAGAGATATCTTTCAGGGACTACTGAGACATGATAACCATTTGATCTGAACCTGAGGCTTAAATATTATTCTTAAAATATTTAAGTTGTTTACAAATGAGGCTATAAATTTTCAACTCTAAAGTTATTAGAGAAAGCAAAACAGCTTCTATACATAATTTTAGTAACAGAATCAGAGTTTCACAGTTTCAGAACCGTATAATTAAAATTAAAGGAAGAGTTCCAGTCAAAAACGGAGTAGAAGGGACCAGATTGATCCTCTTTCCCCTGCCTAAAGCAATAAAAAAGTGAACAAAATATTCAAAATAGTTTATAAAACAGTAGACATCAGCGCTGGCTGGTGTGGCTCAGTGGATTGGGCGCAGGCCTGTGAACCAAGGGATCGCGGTTCCATTCCCTGTCAGGGCACATGCCTGGGTTGCAGGCCAGTTCCCGGGAGGGGACGCATGAGAGGCAACCATACATTGATATTTCTCTCCCTCTCTCCCTCTCTCCTTCCCTTCCCCTCTAAAGATAAATAAATAAAATGTTTAAAAAGAAAAAAATCTTTAAAAAAAAAACAGTAGACATCAAGTATTGATGGATAATAATCCCCAAGAGACTGAAAACTAGATGATCCCTAAAATTGCACCCACATACAGCTTTCAGAGTTTCCAGGACATGGCACAAAGAGAGGTTCCCAGCCCCTCTGATTCCCATGAGTTGTGGAGGTGGAGCTGAGAGTCCTAGCAGACCAAGACAGCTAAAATCCCTAGGACAAAGTACCAAAGATATAAGAACCTCACAGAGGGAAAACTCTAGGTGTGCAGAGCTCTCTTTTAGTACATAGCTGAGTATTGATCAATATATATATATATGTGTGACAAAACTACATGAGACTAAAGGAAGCACCACCTGAAAGGAGTAGAGGTTATAGTGCTTGGTATTCACACAGGCTGGAAATACACACAGGCTGGAAGTAACCACACTAGAAAATTCAAGAACCACAATGCATTTGGTAGAGTACACAAGAGAGCCTTGCCTTACTGGAGAGAATAGTTAGCCTTAGAATAAAAACTGCTCCAGTTCCACCTAAAAAATCTTAAAAGCTAGACCTGAAAAGATCAAACTGTCTCAGGTAACTTAACTATGCCCCAGAACAAAGCTCAAGAATATTTATAGCAATGCAAAGCCATCCAGCACCCAACAAAATAAAATGCACCATTTCTGGCATCCAATAAAGAAGTAACCAGCCAAGTAAAGAAGCAAGGAAATAGGACCCACAGTGAAGAGATAAGTCATCCAACAGAGACCAACCCTATACTAACATAGATGTTAAAATTAGAAAATGGGGGAGAGCCAAGATGGAGGAGTAGGTAGATACACTTTGCTTCCTTGCACAACCAAAGTTAGGATATCAACCAATTTAAAAACAAAAACAAAAAAACAACCAGAACTGCCAGAAAATTGAACTGTATGGGAGTCCCAACAACTGAGTTAAAGAAGAAATGTTCATCCAGACTGGTAGGAGAGGAAGAGACAGGCAGCTGGGTTAGAGAGGACACATGGCAAGGTGTCAGCAAGGACCAGGTGGTCCCACATTCACTTGCAGATAAACCAGGAAGAACAACTGGAGGATGAGACAGACCAGCACAACCCAGTGTTCTAGCTTGGGAAAATAAAGCCTCAAAACCTTTGGCTATAAAAATCTGCAGGGGTTGCAGTGGCAGGAGAAACTGCTAGTTTCACAGGACAGTCTGTTGGAAGGGTCCACGGTGTTCTAGAACATACACAAGCCCACCCACCTGGGAATCAGCATCAGGGAAGCACCTAGAAGGGGAAGTTTGCTGGTGGGAAGTGGGGGAAGTGACCAAAAGTGGGGCAAGAGCTGAGCAAGCAGCATTGTACCCACTCTGACCCCTTCCCCACATACAGGGCCACAACGCAGCATCATGGATTGCCCTGCCCTGGCAAATACCTAAGGTTCTGCCCCTTACAACGTAACAGGTGTGCCAAGACAAAGAATTATGGCCCAAATGAAAGAACAGATCAAAACTCCAGAAAAGGAACTAAGCAATGAGAAGATAGCCAACCTATCAGATGCAGAGTTCAAAACACTGGTAGTCAGGATACTCACAGAAATGATTGAGTACAGGTGCAAAATAAAGGATGAAGTGAATTCTATGCAAAGAGAAACAAAGAAAAATATATAGGGAACCAACAGTGAAGAGAAGAAAAACAGTACACAAATCAACTATTTGGAACAAAAGGAAGAAATAAACATTCAAATAGAACAGAATGAATAAATGAGAATTCAGAAAAATGAGGAGAGGCCTAGGAACTTCTGAGACAACTTTAAACATTGCAACATCTGAATCATGTAGGTGCCAGAAGGAGAAGAAGAAGACCAAGAAATTGAAAACTTATTTCAAGAAATAATGAAAAAAACTTCTCTAATTCGGTGAAGGAAATAGACATACAAGTCCAGGAAGCTCAGGGAATCCCAAACAAATTGGACCCAAAGAGGAACACACCAAGACACATCATGATTAAATTACCCAAGATTAAAGATAGGGAGGGAATCTTAAAAGCAGGAAAAGAAAAAAAGATGGTTACCTACAAATCAGCTGATAGTTCCAATAAGACTGTCAGCTGATTTCTCAAAAGAAATCTTACAGGCAAGAAGGGGCTGGAAAGAATTATTCAAAGTCATGAAAGTCATTTTCCACTCTGAGGCAACACTACCCCAAAGAATCCCAGAAGTCCCATTACTACAGATAAGAAAAAAAAATTGCACTGTAGCACCACCTACTGGAAAACAAAAGAACTCTACTTATCAACCTGTTAAAGTGTAAAAGGCAACAAGTGCTTTAAGAAGCAGAGAAATAATGAATCATGTACTATGAACAACCAAGATAGGTCTGAAATAAAATGAAAAATCTCCAGAAAGTAAACTCAAAGACATGGAATATTGTGATTTAAGTGACAGAGAATTCAAGATTGCTTGCTGCTATGAATAAAGATACAAAAAACTTCAAGCAATACAAGAAAAATCACAAAGGCAGTTCACTGAGCTCAGAAATAAAATCAACAAACAAAATATGTTCTTTAGGAAAGACATTAAAACTATGAAAAAGAACCAAACAGAATTTTTAATCTGAAGAACTCAATAAATGAGATGGCAAATGAATTAGAGAACTTAGGAAAATAGAGCAGACAGGATGGAAGAAAGAATTAGTGATATTCAAGATAGAAATCTACATATGACTCAGATAGAAGAAGAGGGAGAATTGAGAGTAAAAAATAAAACATGAAAGATCTCTATGAGAACTATCTGACTACATTAGAAATAGCAATATAAGAATATAGGGTATATCAGAAAAAGAAGACAAGGAGAAGGGAACAGAGAACCTGTTCAAACAAATAATAGATGAGAACATCCCAAACTTATAGAAAGAGCTGGACCTTGGAATTTAAGAAGGAAACAGAACACATAATTATCTCAACTCAAAAAGACTTTACCCAAAACTCTCAGAAGTTTATGACAAAGAGAGAATTCTCAAGGCATCCAGGGAAAAGAAGACTGTGCCATATTAAGAAAACCCCATTACAATAACATATCAGTTTTTTTCCCCCAGAGGAAACTTAACAGTATAGGAGAGGAGAATGAAATATTCAAAATATTGAAAGGAAGAACTTACCAGCTATGAATAATATATCCAGCAAAATTATAGTTTAGATATGAAGAAGAAATAAAGGCTTTCCCAGATTTAAAAAAAAAGCTGAAGAAATTTACCATCACAGGACCCGCATTATGGAAAATAAGGGTATTCTTTTATCTGAAACAAAAAGACAAAAGGATACAAAACTGTGAGCAAGATAACTGACAGACAGCAACACCTAATTGCAACCCTTATTCAGAGTAGGACTTAACAATAAATATAACAACAGAGGTTAAAGTAGGTAGACATTTTTCAAAAAGAAAACAGTATACAGTTTGGAAATGAATGCATGGCAAAAAAAGAGGGGGGATAATTTGTGAAAACAAACATAAAAGAGGAAGGAGGGAATGACTGAAGTTGCACAGGTAAATGGAGATAAGATACAATAATAAGAAGAAAGACATTTGTACATAGGAAACTTTCTTGCATGAACCTAATAGTAACCACAAAACAAAACTTAAGAACTGAGACACATACCATAAAATAATACCAGCAAACTAAAATAGGAGACAGAAACACAAGGAAAAATAAATAATGGAAACAGAGAGCAATCAGAAAACAAAAGATAAACCGCCTACAGGGAACCCCCATGTATCAGTAATCACCTACACCTAAATGGATTGAACTCACAAATAAAAAGACACAGAGTAGTGGAAGCATTAAAAAAAAAAAAAAAGACCAAACTATATGTTCCCTTCAGGATACACATCTCAGCTACAAAGACAAACAGACTCAAAGTAAAGGGGTGGAAGATGAATCTCCAAGCAATGGCATCCAGGGAAGAGTGTGTGTCACTGTACTTATATCTAACAAAGTAGATTTCAAAATAATAATGGTAAAAGAGACAAAGACTTTTATCCTGATAAATGGGACAATGCATCAAGAAGATATAACACATCAATATACATGAATCCAACCTGGAAGCACCAAAATAATATAAACCAATTACTAACAAACCTAAAGGGAGAAACTGACAAAGTGCCATTATATTAAAGGACCTAAATACCCCATTGACAGCAATGGATAGATCACCCAAAGAGAAAAACAGGAATCTCGACCTTAAATGACGTATTACACCAAATGGATATGATCTATACAAGCAGAGATTTTTATCCCAGAACACCAGAATATTCATTCTCTTCTAGTGCATATGGAACATTTTCAAGGATAGACCATATGTTGGGGCACAAAAGTTAGCCTCAACAAATTTAAGAAGATTGAAATCATACCACACATGTTCTCCTACAATAATGCTTTAGAATTAGAAATCAACTTCAAAAAAATAAAGTCGGAGAAAACTCAAATATGTGGAAGTTAAATAATAAGTTAATAAACTGACTGGGTCAAAGAAGAAGTAAAATAGACTAAAAGAGATATAGAGACAAATGAGAATGATAATATGATATGTCAAAATTTTGGAATTCAGCAACAAGAGAAAGTTTATAGCAACAAAGAGCTGATGCTTTGAAAAAAAATAATTAAATTGACAAACCTCTGGCTAGATTCACCAAGAAAGAAAGAGAACCAACACACACTAAATCAGAAACCAAAGAGGGGTAGGACTGAGGGTGGGAGGTGAAGGTGGGTGGGGCAGGGGAGAGCAGAGGAGGGAAAATGGAGACTACTATAATTGAACTGCAATAAAAATAATATTTTTTAAAAAATGAAAGAGGATGACTTCCAGCCTGGATGGAGGCTTAGGTAGACACACTGTGCCTCCTCGCACAACCAAAAGAAGGATAACAGCAACTTAAAAACAAAAAAACAAGCTGAACTGCCAGAAAATCAAACTGAGTGGAAGTCCGACAACCAACGAGTTAGAGAAGACACATTCATCCAGCCTGGTAGGAGGGGCGGAGACAGGCAGCTAGGCAGAGAGGATGCACAGCAAGGCGGTGCCCAGAGGACCAGAGCAGGCAAGGAAACGGCTGGCAGACCCAGTGAGGCGCCAGATTGTGGAGAGAGGCACTCAAGGCTGCAGCTGGGCAGCCAGGCAGCAGCGGGTGGGCCTGGAGAGGCAGTGGATTGGATTGCAGACTGGGCGGTCCACATTTGCGTGCAGATAAACCAGGAGAAACAACTGGGGAACCAGACAGACTGCACAACCCAGGGCCCCAGTGTGGGGAAATAAAGTCTCAAACCACTGATTAAAAATACCTGTGGGGGGTTGAGGCGGCAGGAGAAACTCCCAGCCTCACAGGAGAATTTGTTGGAGAGACCCACAGGGTCCTAGAACGTACACAGACCCACACACATGGGAGTCAGCACCAGAAGGGCCCAATTTGCTTATGGGAAGTGGGAAAGTGACTGAAATCTGGCAGAGAGCAGAGCACGTGCCATTGTTCCCTCTGACCTCGTCCCCACATACAGCATCACAACACAGCAAGGTGGGTTACCCCACCCTGGTGAACACCTAAGGCTCCACCCCTCACTATGTAACATGCATGTCATGACAAAAAAAAATGGCCCAAATGAAAGAACAGATCAAACCTCCAGAAAAAAATATAACTAAGCAATAGAGATAGCTAACCTATCAGAAGCACAGTTCAAAACACTGGTAATCAGGATGCTCACAGAATTGATTGAATGTGGTTGCAAATTAGATGAAAAAATGAAGGCTAAGCTAAGTGAAATAAAGGAAAATGTACAGGAAACCAATAATGATGGGAAGGAAACTGGGACTCAAGTCAACAGTGTGGATCAGAAGGAAGAAAGAAACATCCAATCAGAAAAGAATGAAGAAACAAGAATTCAAAATATGAGGAAAGGCTTAAGGAACCTCCAGGACATCTTTAAAAGTTCCAACATCCAAATTATAGGGGTACCAGAAGGAGAAGAAGAGCAACAAGTGGAAAAGTTGTTTGAACAAATAATAAAGGAGAACTTCCCCAATCTGGCAAAGGAAATAGACTTCCAGGAATTCCAGGAAGCTCAGAGAATCCCAAAGAGGTTGGACCCAAGGGGGAACACACCAACGCACATCGTAATTACATTACCCAAGATTAAAAATAAGGAGAGAATCTTAAAAGCAGCAAGAGAAAAAGAGACAGTTGCCTACAAAGGAGTGCTCATAAGACTGTCAACTGATTTCTCAAAAGAGACCTTGCAGGCAGGAAAGGGGCTGGAAAGGATTATTTGAAATCATGAAAGGGAAGGACCTACATCCAAGATTACTCTACCCAGCAAAGCTGTCATTTAGAATGGAAGGGAAGATAAAGTGCTTCCCAGATGAGGTCAAGTTAAAGGACTTCATCATCACCAAGCCCTTATATGAAATGTTAAAGGGACTTATCTAAGAAAAAGAAGATAAAAAATATGAATAGTAAAATGACAGCAAACTCACAATTATTAACAACCACACCTAAAACAAAAGCAAACAAAGCAAACAACTAAAACATGAACAGAACCACAGAAATGAAGATCGCATGGAGGGTAATCAACAGGGGAGTGGGAAGGGGAGAGAGGGGGAAAAGGTACGGAGAATAAGTAGCATAGACAGTAGGTAGAACGTAGAAAGGGGGAGGGTAAGAATAGTATAGGAAATGTAGAAGCCAAAGAAGTTATATGTAGGACCCATGGACATGAACTGAAGGGAGGGAATGTGGGTGGGAGAGGGTGTGCAGGGTGGAGGGGAGTGAAGGGGGGAAATGGGACAACTGTAATAGCACAATCAATAAAATATATTTCAAACAAAATGAAAGAGGACAGCTTACAGTGGACACCACAGAAATACAAAGGACTACACAAGAGTACTGTGAAAGACTATACACCACCAAATTCAATAACCCAGGAAAAATGAACAAGCTTTTAGAAATACATAACCTTCCTAGACTAAATCATGAAAACTGGAAAATCTGAATTGAAGCAGATATCAAAACCTCCCCACATATAAATCCAGGACCACATGATTTCACTAGTGAATTCTACCAAATATTCAAAGGTTTAATACCTATCCTCAAACTATTCCAAAAAATTGAAGGAGAGATAATACTTTGTAACTCATTTTGTGAGGCCAACAATATACTGATACTAAAACCTAGCAAAGGCAACAATAAAAATTACAAGACAGTATCTCTGATGAACAAATATGCAAAAATCCTAAACAAAATACATTGAAAAGAGAATATAATACATCACAATCAAGTGAGGTTTATCCTAGGAATGCAAGGATATTTCACCATATGCAAATTAACAGTGGGACACATATACCACATTAACAAAATAAAAGATAATTATATGACTAGATGCAGAAAAAGCAATTGATGTTGTACAACATCCGCTTGTGTTTAAATCACTTCATAAAATTAGTACAAAAGGAAATTACCTCAACATAATTAAAGGCATTATGACAAACTTTGAGCTAGTATCAAAGTCAGTGAGAAAAAGTGAAAGCTTTTCCTCTAATATCAGGAACAAGATAAGGATGCCCATTCTCACCACTGTTATTCAACTTAGTACTGAAAGTCCTAGCCAAAGCTATCAGGCTATAGAAAGAAACAAAAGGCATCCAAACTGGAAGAAGTTAAAATTTTCACTTTTTGCACTTGACATGAGTCTGTATAATATAGGAAACCTAAAGATTCCAACAAAAGACCATTATAAACCAATACAGTAAAAATGTAGGATACAAAATCAGTGCATACAAATCCATTGCATTCCTATATACTGTCAGTGAAAATCAAGGGAAAAATTATGGAAAGAATTCCATTTGCAGTTGCAATAAAAAGAATTAATACCTAGGAATAAACATAACAAAGGATGTCAAGAATCTGTACACTGTGAACTACAAAGACACTGTTGAAAGAAATTGAAGAAGACACAAAGAAATGGGAAGATGTGTTTATATATTGAAAGAACATAGTTAAAATAGCCATATTACCTAAAGCAATATACAGATTTGTTGCAATCCCCATCAAAATCCCAATGGCACTTTTTTCAAAGAAACAGAGCAAAACAAAGTTTCAAACTTTTATGAAACTACAAAAGACCACAAATACCTGAAGCAATCCTGATACTTAAATCAATTATCCACCTTGAATTTATTTTTGTGTGTGGTGTAAGTTGGTGGTCAAGACTCATTTTTTTTGTATGTAGCTGTCCAGTTCTCAAACACCATTTGTTGAAGAGGCTATCTTTGCTCCATTTTATGCTGCTGCACTTTGTCAAATATAATTGACCACAGAGGCTTGGCTTTATTTCTGGGGTCTCTATTCTGTTCCATTGGTCCATGTGCCTGTTTTTATGCCAGTGCCAGGCTGTTTTGATATCAGTGGCCTTGTAATACACTTTGATATCAGGTATTGTGATTCCTTCTACTTTGCTCTTCATTCTCAAAATTGCTATAGGTATTCAGGGTTGTTAATGGTTCCATATAAGTTTTTGAAGTGTTTGTTCTATATCTGTGAAGTATGCCATTGGTACTTTAGTAGGGATTACATTGAATCAATAAATTCTTTTGGGTAGTATGGACATTTTGATGACGTCAATTCTTCTGATTCATGAATACTGTATATGTTTCCATTTGTTTGTGTCTTCTTTAATTTCTTTCTTCAGTGTTGTGTAGTTTTCTAAGTATGGGTCTTTTACCTCCTTGGTTAGGTTTATTCCGAGGTATTTTATTTTTCTTGTTGCTATATCAAATGGGATTTTTTTCCTGATTTCTGTTTGTGACCTTTCATTGTTATGGTACAAAAATGTCTGTGACTTTGAATATTGACTTTGTAACCCAGTTTTGCCAAATTCATTTATTAGGTCGAGCAGCTTTTTGGCCAAGCCTATAGGGTTTTCTATGTACACTATCCTATCATCTGCAAACTGACAGTTTTGTTTCCTCCTTTCCAATTTGGATGCCTTTTGTTTCTTTTTCTTGTCTGATTGCTGTGCCTAGGACTTCCAATACTATGTTGAATAGGAGTGGTGAACGTGGACAACCTTGCCTTGTTCCCAATTTTAGTGAGAAAGTTTTTAGTTTTTGTCCATTGAATGTGATGTTGGCGGTAGGTCTCTCATATATGGCCTTTATTATGTTGAGGGATGTTCCCTCTATTCCCACTTTGCTGAGTGTTTTTATCATAAATGGATGCTGTACCTTATCAAATGCTTTTTCTGCATCTTTTGATATGATCATGTGATTTTTATCTTTGTTTTTGTTTATGTGATGTATTATGCTTATTGATTTGAGAATGTTGTACCATCCTTGCATCCCTCTGATGGTTCCCACTTGGTCGTGGTGTCTGATCTTTTTAATGATTGCTGGATACAGTTTGCCCATATTTTGTTGAGGATTTTAGCGTCAATGTTCATCAGTGATATTGGCCTGAAGTTTTCTTTCTTTGTTGTGTCTTTATCTGGTTTTGGGGATTAGGATGATATTGGCTTCATAAAAAGGGTTTGGGAGACTTCCATCATTTTGGATATTTTGGAATAGTCTGTGAAGGATAGGGGTTAGCTCTTCCTTAAATGCTTTATAGAATTCTCCTGTGAACATCTGGTCCAGGGCTTTTGTGTGTTGGGAGTTTTTTTGATTACTACTTCAATTGCATCAGCTGTTATTGATCTCTTCAGGCTTTCTGCTTCTTCACTGAATTTTGGAAGATTTTGTATTTCTAGAAATTTGTCCATTTCACCTAGGTTTTCAAATTTCTTGGCATATAGTTCTTCATAGTAATTTCCTACAATCCTGTGTATTTCTGTGGTAACAGTTATAATCTCTCCTTCATTTCTGATTGTGTTTATTTGGGTCCTCTCTCTTTTTTTCTTGATGAGCCTGCTTAAAGGCTTGTCGATTTCGTTTATCTTTACAAAGAACCAGCACCTGGATTCATTGATTCTTAGTACTGTGCTTTTAGTCTCTGTGACATTTAATTCTTCTGTGATCTTGGTTATTTCTTTCCTTCTACTTTCTCTGGGTTGTCTTTGTTGTTGTTCTTCAAGTTTTTGTAGGTGTAGGATTAGGTTGTTTATTTGACATGTTTGTAATTTTTTTTAGGTAGTTCTGTATAGCTATTAATTTCCCTCTTAGGACTGCCTTTGCTGTGTCCCATAAGTTTTGGGTTGATGTGAGTTCATTTTCATTTGTTTCCAGGAACTGTTTGATTTCCTCCTTGATCTCCTTCTTGAGTCATTCATTGTTTAATAGCATGCTATTCAATCGCCATGAGTTTGAGTGTTTTTAAGTTTTTTCCTTGAGGTTAGTTTCTAGTTTCAGTCCCTTGTGGTCAGAGAAAGTGCTTGATATGATTTGTTTTCTTGAATTTGTTGAAGCTTGTTTTGTGTCCTATCATGTGGTCTATCTTTGAAAATGTTCCATGTGCATTTGGAAAGAATGTGTATTTAGCTTCTTTGGGATGAAGGGTGTGTGCGCTCTCTCTCTCTCTCTCCACACACACACACACACACACACACACACACACACACACATATCAATATATCAGTTACATCCATGTCATCTATGGCATTGTTCAATGCCACAATATCTTTGTTGATATTTTGTTTAGAAGATCTGTCCATTTTTGACAGTGGGGTGTTAAAATCCCCTACTATAATTGTGTTGCTGTCTATATCTTGAAGTCCTCGAACATTTTCTTTATGTATTTGGGTGCTCCTATGTTGGATGCATATGTATTTACAATGTTGATGTCTTTTTGATGGATTCTTCCCTTAAATAGTATGAAGTGATCTTCTGGGTCCCTTTTTATGGCTCTTCTTTTGAAGTCTATTTTACCTGATAGGGGTATTGCTACCCTGGCTTTTTTTTCTTGTCCATTTGCTTGGAATATATGCTTTCAGCCTTTCACTTTCAGTCTGTGTAGTTCTTTTGTTCTGAGCTGAGTCTTTGTACACAGCATATGTGTGGGTTATGCTTTCTTATCCATTTGTCTACTCTATGTCTTTCGATTGGAGCGTTTAATCAGTTTATGTTTAAGGCTATTATTGATAGGTAGTTATTCATTGCCATTTTTTCGTACCTGTGTTCCTCTCTCTCACTTTCTTCCTTCCTTTTCTTAAAGCAGTCCCTTTAGCATCTCTTGCAGAGCTGGTTTGGAGGAAGTGTATTCTTTTAGACTTCTTTTGTTTTGGAAGCTCCTTATTTGGCCTTCATTTTAATTAAGAGCCTTGCTGAGTAGAATAATCTTGGTTGCAGGCCTCTGGCTTTCATTATTTGGAGTATTTCTTGCCACTCTCTTCTGGCTTGGTGTGTTTCCATTGAGAAATTAGCTGCTAGCCTTTTTGGGGCTCCCTTGTACTTCCTTTTTCTCCCTTGTTACTTCCCTTTTTCTCCCTTGCTGCCTTGAAGATTCTCTCTTTGTCTTGGAATTTTGCCACTTTAATTATGATGTATCTTGAAGTGGGCCTCTTTGGGTTCCTCTTGATTGGGACTCTTTGTATTTCCTGGATTTCTGTGACTTTTTCTCTCATCAAATTACGGAAGTTTTCCATTATTACTTTTTCAAACAGGTTTTCTATCCCTTGCTCTTCTTCTCCTTCTGGTATCCCTATGACATGGACATTTTTACATTTCATGTTGTCTTGCAGTTCTCTTACCACCTCTTCATTCTTTCTGAGTCTCTTTTCTTTCTCTTGCTCTATCTAGGGTTTTTTTTTTCTACCTTGTCCTCCAACTCACTGATTCAGTCCTCTTCTTCATCCAGCCTGCTTGTAATTCATTCTAATGTGTTTTTTATTTCCAAGATTTTATTGTTCATTTCTTCTTGGTTTTTGTTTATAGTTTCTATTTCTTTTTTCATGCTGATGTAGTTCTCACTGAGTTCCTTGTCCTTGACTGTGAGCTCCTTGAACATCTTTATAACCATTAATTGGAATTCTATATCTGATAGTTTGGTTACCTCCATTTCATTTAGCTGTTTTATTAGGGAGTTTTCTATTCTTTTTCATTGCATGTTCTTTGTCTCCCCATTTTAGGTGACTCTTTTTGTTTCTGTGCTTCCTGATATTTCACTTTGTTAGCTGTCTTTGTAGGGTGAACTTCTATGGTAGGGATTTTATGAGGTTCAGTGGTATGATCTCTGATCGCCTTGTCTGGATGGTCTAGGTTTGCCCTTTCTTCTGTGTGGGCTCTGCTGTTGTGCCTGGATTTGTACTTTTTGGTGGTTCATTTATTGGTGGTTTTTCTCCTCCAGCAGGTACAGTGATGTTCGCAGCTCCCACCTATTCTTGTATTTGCTCAGTGGCAGGGGGTAGGCAAAATGGATTAAAACAGCAAGAGAGTATTTTATGGGGTTTAAAGTACCAGGAAGTAGAGAAGAGATAGGAGATTCTTTGAATAACTATAGTGTTAACTTGTGGTGTTTCACCCAATTAACCACATTTTATAAAGCTGAAAGAGAGATAAGATTCTTGCTAGAGGGGAGGATGACTGTGAGCTGAATCCAGAAAACAGAGTGCTTGTGCAAGGTTAGATGTTGAGATATAGTGAGATCAAAGTATAGAAAGTAGATGTAGTGTGAGAGAGAATAGAATTAACCACAACAGTACTAATGATGAGGGTTAAAGTGAAGTGGGCTAAGCTCATGGAAGGTTGCTATGTAGTATGTACAATTGTATGGAACAACAATTATTTACAATAGAGTGACCGGAAAAGACACCGGCATTCGGGCTGCCTGTCACTACCAAATCCAATAAGCAATGACAGTGATTGAATCTTTTATGAGCGCTTTATTCAGATGGCCGGTGATCTGAGAAGATGGCAGGTTCGTACCCTAACAAACCATCTTCCCTTCTCTTTCCTGGCCAGAATTTTTAATAAAGGAGGTGGGGGAAGACAAACAAGGTGTGGTGAGGGCTTTGAAATTCAGGGAGGATTATGTGAGGGAAGCTGCAGCATTCTTTCCTCGGCAGCTGGCTGTTCCCAAAGGGGAGGGTGGTTGTCTGCTCTCCTTGGAGCAAAGGTTCGGATGTCCCCAGGTGGTAATCTTCTATCGGTGCCCCAGGAGGCCAGCTGTTTCCCAGGAGCCAGGATGGGCCTTATCTGTAGTTTCTGAAACAAAAGCTTTAACATATACATTACTTGCTAGGCTTAATAACTTTTTCAAAAGCTAAAAATTTCCAGGTCTTGCGTCCCCTGTCAATAGTACTGGAACAACAATAATATGACAATCAATAAATGACTTGGAAAAATGGAATAGAAAGTACCTGATCAAGAGTTGGGTGTTATTGGAACACGGGTGAAGTGAAAGAAGGAAAATTAAAATACAGTACAGAGAGAGAATAAGAAAAACAGTCAAGCAATGCAATTAAACAGGGAAATAAATCGAGGAAAACTAAACATAAGGAAGAGAAATAAAAAAATACTAATAAAATAAAAATGGTAAAAAATAATTGCAAGCTAATAATAATACACATACACAATAAAATGCCAGCTCTATGCGATAGCAAAGTGACATTTGTCTCAGTTTCTCGGTTTTGGAAGTTACCCTTTGGATCTGTCTCTGGACCCTTTGTAACTCCATGTCTTATCATCTCACTTGGAAGAAGAAGAAAAAAAAAGAAAACAAAAAAAACTGGGTTTGAGGGAAGAGAGAGGATCCAAAAAGAAAAAAAAAAAGATAATAATAAGCCTCTTGCTGACTTTAAACCTGTTCAGCGAGTTCTGCTGGTCTTCCTAGATGCTATAGGAAGAGGGGGCTGAGCTTCACTTTTCTCCCTTCCTTTGGTTCTGAGAGGATGGGGACCAGGTTTGGGTCCCACTATTCAGTTCCATGGCCTACAGCCTAGGTCTTCCGTGAGCTGCCAGGCTCAGATCAGCCACTCAGCTGCTCACAGCGTGAGTCAATCTCTGGAGCAGAGCCAGAAAGAAGCAGAAGTGGGGCACATGGTTCCCTGCAGTGCCAGAGCAGCGGGGCGCATGGTTCCCCTCTTCTACTCACTCTGGGTGAGCGCAGCTGAAATTTCCCTCAGTGAGCACCAGCCTCTGCTGGAGAGTTCCTTACAAAGCAGCTGCCTGCCGTTCTTAAGAAGTACACCACACAGCCCTACTTTTTCTACCAGTCAGGAGACTATCCAAGTCAGGGTCTGACACAGTCCAGCTCCTCCCTTCTCCAGGTGTTGCTGGCACCCCAATTTCTCTGGTGCCAGCGTCCACAGTCCCAGTGGGTGTGTACCACCTCTCTACTTCCCCCAGAAACTATCAGCACCCAGGTCCCTCCTAGTGCCAGGCTGCCCTCCCTGCTCTGGTAGGGGAGGGAGCTGCTGCTCTAACTCTCCTCCCCATATCCTGCAGCAGATACCGGCGGGTCCACAGCAGCCTCGGTGGGCGAAGATCTCAGGGACCTTACCTTCCCATGGCACTCTCCTCACTGTCTGTTTTTCAATGTCCTCTGCAGTTTTTTGTCTCCAAACTTCATGTAAGCTGGGGTTCCATTGGTTGTTCACTCTGTTCCTTGGAAGATCAGCTAGGTGTTCCAGCTGGGCACAAGGAGAACTGGGCTCCATTCCCACCTACTTCACCACCATGAGGGCTTAATTTTTCAATAAAATAAATATAATATTAAAATTACTAGTAGCTTGTTAAAGTAAATGGTTTAAAATTTGTTTTTCATGGTGTATTCATATCTTTATTGTGTCCCCATAAAGAATTCAACTACGTTTGAAGGAATCAAGGAAGCAAAATGCTTGAATTGTATTCCAATAAATAGGTGATTTTAAAAAAATCAATTAATGTAATCCACCACATCCACAGGCTAAAGAAGAAAAAAAATCACATGATCATATCAATAAATGATAACATATAATTCTTAGACAGCATATCCAAACTTTGAAGAAAATAAGAATGAGACATAGAATGAGAGAAAGAAGAACTCAGTTTCAATTCACTGATGAAACGCTGAATCCTCAATATCCAGGAACAACACTGAGGAAAGAAACAAAAAAACCACACCAAGGACCTTCTAGATCAGGGGTGTCAAACTCATTTTCACCAGGGGCCACATCAGCCTCGCAGTTACCTTCAAAGGGCTGAATGTAATTTTAGGGCTGTATAAATGTAACTATTCCTTAACTAGGGGCAAGGAGCTCTGTACTGCTCCTGGGTAGAAACAAGGTGCCAGGCCAGATAAAACAAACTGGAGGGCCAGATTCGGCCTGCAGGTCTTGCGTTTGCCACCTGTGTTCTAGATTGCAAACAGGCAGTCTTTAAGCAGGAGAAGTGCAGTGATTATTCCAAGGCCCAACAACCAGTGAGGAATCAAAGCCAATCAAAAGAGAAAGAATCTCAAGGCCAGCTGGAAGAAAATTGACACTATTCAGAGAGATCCAGAGGTGATTTAGAGGTGTCTCATCTTTAACCAGAGCAATCTCGAGGCCAAATAGATCTTATGATTAATCAGAGAGATCTCATAGCCCCCCAAAAAGATCTCAGGGCCATCCAAAGAGATTTCATGGCTACTCTGACAGATCTGGTAGCCAATTACAGAGATCCTGTGGCCACTCAGATCACTCAGAGAGAGATCATGTCCTATTAGAGGGATAGCATGGCCAATCAGGAGATCTCCTGATTAGTCAGGGAGATATCAAAGATATTCACCAGTAGGAAGATTCAAAACTTCACCCAAAATTGAGCATGAATTTGACAGGTCTTTTATCATGAAAAATAGGACTGTCTACCCCCAGGAACAGCTGCAGCAAATAAATGACCATATAAAGATGAGTCAAAGGGTATCACTTGGGAAGGTATCATTACACCTTTTAAAACTATGGAGGATATGAGAGGTACTTGCATACAGACATTGGTACAGCTAAATTTTATTATTATAGGGGTTTGGGGGGAGATGAAACAAAAATGAATAAATGTAACTTCCAGCAGGAGGCCTCTAGATTCTGATTCTGAACAATCCATAATAATTTCTATAAACAAACCTAATGTAGAACTAGAAAATTTATTCATAAAATTGCCTGACTGGCTTTAAAAAAACTTTTTTAATAAAAGTTGTTTTTCATTACCTTAAAAAGTTTTGGTATTCTGCTTTTACAAATTTATAATGCATCTTCCATTATCCTCTTTGACTTCTATAATTCATTTTTATTTCTTGTTTAAAGTTTTTATATTAGCCTGTTTTGGTAATTGTAAATATTGAAGTTAATATAAAGATGACTGAATTTAGAAATCATTCCTGGGGATCCAGTCAAGATGGCAGTATATCACTTAGCAAAATGTTCTCTAGTTCTGTTCATGCTGCTGCAAAAGGTAGGAGTTCCTTCTTCCTTTCTGCTGTGTAGTATTCTATTGTGTAAATGTTCCATAGTTTTTTGATCCACTCATTTACTGATGGGCACTTAGGCTGTTCCCAGCACTTGGCTATTATAAATTGTGCTGCTCTGAACACTGGGTTGCATAGGTTCTTTTGAATTGGTGTTTCAGGATTCTTAGGATATAATCCCAGCAGTGGAATTGCTGGGTCAAAAGGCAGTTTCATTTTTAGTTTTTTGAGGAAATTCCATACCGTTTTCTACAGTGGCTGTACCAGTGAGCATTCCCACCAACAGTGCACTAGGGTTCCCTTTTCTCCACAACCTCTCCAACACTTGTTTGTTCATTTGTAATCCAGGTGGTGAAAGACAAATACCATATGATCTCAGGTATAATCAACAAAGCGAATAAGCAAGCAAAATATAACCAGAGACATGGAAATAAAGAACAAACTGACAATAACCAGAGGGAGGGGTGAGAGGGATAACAGGGCAGGGAAAGGGAAGGGTCATCAAGGAACATGTATAAAGGACCCATGGGCAAAGACAACAGGGTGGGAGGAGGATTGAATGGGGGGGTGAGGGTGGGTAGGGCAGGGGAGAGCAATGGGGAAAAATGGGGACAATTGTAATTGCACAACAATAAAATTTTTACATTATGAAAAAAACTCATTTTAAAAGATATGTAACAATTAAAGTTTAATTTTTTTAAATAAAGAAATTTTAAAAAGATGGCAGTATAGATAAAGGTGGTACTTGAATCTTTCCACAAACACATCGAAATTACAACTAAACCACAGAACAACCATCACCCAGAACCTCCTTAAGTGTAGCTGAACGAAAGTCCTACAACTAAGGGTATAAAGAAGAAACTGCAGCGAGACTGGTAGGAGAGGTGGAGATTTGGAACAGCTGGTCCCACACCCATGCATGGCAAATAAAATCAGGAGGGATACATTTGCTGTGAAGGTCCCACCTGTGGAACAAGGGGTCCCAGCCTGATACCAGGACCCCAAGCCAAGGGTTCTAGAGCCAGGAAGAGAAGTTTCCATAAATTCTGGCTGAAAAAACAGTGGGGCTTGTGGCTAAGTTAGATGGAAGGAAGCTGGAGTCCCAGGTGTTCTCTTAAAGGGACTGTATATAGACTTTCCTGGACTCACTCACTCACTCTGAGCTCTAGCACTGGGGCAGCAGCACAAAAGGCACCAAGGACATATGGGGAGAAACTAAATTGTCTGGTATCAGGGTAAATGCAGGAGGAGCAGCTTTCTCCTATGAGTGTTAGCAGTGGCCATTGTTACTTTTCTGAGCCCTCCACTAACAGAGCAGGCAGGCAGGTCTGAGTCTCCTGGGTAACATTATTTGTCCTGCCCTACTGATTCCCTGCACCTTGTAGGCCCACCCAAGTCCTTTTCAGTAGCTGTTTCATACAGATGACCTGTGTTGGCTCATGCTTCAGACTCCTAAAATCTCTCAAATAAGCAGCATCTGGCCTCAATGTGCCCCTACCTCTTACTAACTGGCCCCATGCCCGACATTAGTGGCAGCCAGCATTGGTTCCATTTGACCTCTCCCGGGCAGGGCATAGTTGGCAGCTAACCTCCGCCTGCACCTCCCAGGAGGCCCCAGAACCCGCACACCCAGTAGATAGCTTCAGACCACATTGAAACACCACCCAGCCACCTCCACAAGCAACACAAGGAACACCAAAGCCCTGCTGAAGAAAGTCCTGCTCTGTGAGGTGTGGCCCTGCATACTTATTCCTCTATGGTGATCATAGCCAGTCCTTGAAGCCAATTGGCCTAGGGAAAAATCTCTCTTTCTCATTGATGTGCCAACAGCAATCAGCAAGGCACAACTAAAACAGGAGGGTATACACAGCCCACACAGTGGGCACAGGGTGCACCTGGAGTGCTCAGCTGGGGTGATCAGGGATGCTGTTCCATTAAGCCCTATGGGACACCTACTGTATAAGGCCACTCTACTAAGCCTGGGAGATGTAGCAGCTCTACCAAATGCATAGAAACAAATACAAAGAGACTGCCAAAATAAGGAGACAAAGGAACATGTCCCAAATGAAAGAATGACAAAACTCCAGGAAAAAACCTAAATAAAATGTAGACAAGCAATCTACCAGATGCAGAGTTCAAACCACTGGTTATCAGGATGCTCAATGATATTAGTGAGAATTTCAACAAAGAGATAGGAAATGTAAAAACAGAGATAAACAAAAAACAAAAAAGAACCAGTCAGAGATGAATACATTAACTGAAATGAAGAATATGTTACAGGAAATCAACAGTGCAGTAGATGAAGCAGAGAATCAAATCAGAGAGAGATGTGGAAGATAGGAAGCAGAAAACACCCGATCAGAGCAGCAAAAGGGAAAAAAAGAAAAAAAAAATCAAGATAGTGTAAGGAGCTTGTGGGACAACTTCAGGCATACCAACATTTGCATAATGGGGATGGCAGAGGGGAAGAGAGAGAGAGCAGCGATTTGAAAACCTATGTGAAAAAGTAATGACAGAAAACTTATCTAACTTGGTGAAGGAAACAAACATGTAAGTCCAGGAGGCACAGTGTCCCAAACTAGATGAACCCAAAGAAACACACTGAGCCACATCATAATTAAGATGCTAAAGGTTAAATCAAAAGAGAATCCTAAAAGCATCGACATTGTTATCTACAAGAGAGTTCCCATAAAACTTATCAATTGATTTCTCAAAAGATAGTTTGCAGGCCAGAAGGAATTGGCAAGAAATATTCAAAGTGATGAAAAGCAAAAACATACAACCAAGATTACTCTTCACAGGAAATCTGTCATTTAGAATTGAAGGTCAGATAGCTTGCCACCCAAGAAAAAGCTAAAGGAGTTCACCATCCTCAAACCAGTACAAAAAAATGTTACAGGGTCTTCAGAAGAGGAGGAAGAAGAAGAGGAGAAGAAAGAGATTAAATATATGAATAATAAAATGGTCATAAATACATATCTGTCAACTATTACTTTAAATACAAATGCATTAAATGCTCCTATCAAAAGACATTGGAAGCTGAATGGGTAAGAAAACAAGACCTTTACATATGCTGTCTACAACAGAGTCACTGCAGATCAAAAGACACACAGACTGAAAGTAAAGGGATAGAAAAATATGTCTCATGAAAATGGGACAAACAATTGAAAAATGAGTAACAATGCTTATACTAGACAAAATAGACCTTAAAACAAAGACTATATAACAAGACAAACACTAGACAAAATAGACCTTAAAACAAAGACTATATAACAAGACAAACCTTTTTGTCTCAGCAATTCCAATTCTGAATATCAAAAGAAACCCAAAACACTAAACTGAAAAGACAAATATTGTACATCCATATGCTTATTGCAGCATTATTTACAATAGCCCAGACTTGAAAGCAATCTAAGTGTCCATCAATAAATGATGAAGAAGTCACACATATAATGTGTCCATCAGTAGATGATAAAGAAATGGCACATATAATGGGTGGGGCAAAAGTAGATTTACAGTTGTAAATACATGAAACACAGTGTTTATTCTGGTATTATTTATTATTGTATTATTTCCCATATGAACTATAAATCTGCTTTTACTGTATACAATGGAATATGACATAGCCATAAAAAAGAATGAAATCTTTCCATCATCAGCAACATGGATAGACCTAGAGCAGGGGTGTCAAACTCATTTTCACCTGGGACCACATCAGCCTTGAGGTTGCCTTCAAAGGGCTGATGTAATTTTAGGACTGTATAAATGTAACTACTCCTTAAGAGTTAAGCAAGAGCTCGGGGCTGCCACTGGGTAGAAACAAGGTGCTAGGCTAGATAAAACAAGGTGGAGGGCCGGATTTGGCCCTTGGGCCTTAGGTTTGCCACCTGTGACCTAGAGGGTTCCACTGAGTGAAATAAGACAGAGGAAGACAAATGCCATATGATTTCACTTATGTGTGTAATCTAAAAAACAATGAACAAACAAAACTGAAACACACTCATAGATACAGAGAACATTTTGATAGTTAGCAGATGGGAGGGGATCTTGAGGGAAGGATGAAAAGTGAAGGGATTAACAATTGAGCCAGTGTGGCACCGTTGGTCGGAGCTTTGTCCCATAAACCAGAAAGTCACCAGTTCTTCCTGGTCAGGCCACATACGTGGCTTGTGGGTTTGGTCCCCAGTCAGGGCACATATGAGAAGCAACTGATCGATGTTTCTGTCTCACATTGATGTTTCTCACCCTCTCTCTCCCTCCCTTCCTTCTCAATAAGTGTGTCCTTAAGTGAGGATTTTTTTTTAATGTAGTATGATTTGGTAGTTACAGAATAATCCCTGAAATGTTAAGTACAGCATATGGAATACAGTCAATATATTTTAATAACTATGTATGGTCAGGTGGGTACTAGATTCATCAGGGTGATTGTCTATTAAGTTATATAAATGTGTAATCACTGGGTTGTACACCTGAAACTAATACAATACTGTATGTCTGTATAATACTGTAATTGAAAAAATTTTTAAATTATTTAAAGTAAAAAAAATCATTTGTTAACTCTTAGCTAAATTGAATTTCAAATAAGCCCTTATTATTTTAAAAGTATATATACTTAAAATATTTCTAATTTCAAATTAACTTGTTAGAAATAGATGTTTTTATGTAACAACTAGAAATTCTCTAGGCAGAATTACTCTGAGATTTTTGTGACTAAAAGTTTTCGCTGAATAATTCTGTGCAAAAGGAACAATTTAGAAGGGAAAGGTGCATAATTAAAGCTTGAATTATAGAGAAATCCTGTGAAATAGTTTGGTATAAACTCTACATGATAAGATGGAAGTCATCTTGAAATTCTAATATGCTTTGTTTTTTCCTTTTTGCAGAGTGTATATAAATGTGACTTCCTGAACTTGCAGCTTCAGCAACCACTGCAGCTTGCACAGGATGCTATAGATGCCTTTTTGAAGCAGCTGAAAAACCCTATTGATTCTCTTCCTGGAGAACTTTTTCATGTGGTTGTTTTCTCTCTCCTGCTTTCTTATTTTCCATCACCTTACCAGAGGTGGATTTGCTGCAAGAAAGCCCATGAATTGTTAGTGTTAAATGGTTTATTGCTTATCATCACACCTGATTCCTCCCACCAAAATCGTCATGCAATGATGATGAAAAGCTGGAAGATTGCTATAGAGTCCCTGGGCTTTAAACGTTTCAAGTATTCAAAATTTTCACATATGCATCTGATGGCATTTAGAAAAATATCCCTAAAAACTACAAGTGACTTGGTTAGTAGGAACTACCCAGGGATGTTATATATTCCTCAAGATTTCAATAGTGTAGAAGATGAGGAATACTCTAACCCATCCTGCTATGTTCGATCAGATATAGAAGATGAACAACTGGCATATGGTTTTACAGAGCTCCCTGATGCTCCATATGACTCAGATTCTGGAGAAAGTCAAGCCAGCTCTGTTCCTTTCTATGAGCTAGAAGATCCTATATTACTTTTAAGTTAATATAAAAGCAAAAGGCCCTTTCAGTCCAAACTCCTAAACTAATTACTCAACACTAATTAGAAACACTACCATGAACTCAGTACTTAAAGCCTGGTTTGCATAGAAGAAATGCAAAGGTTGACAGAGTTTGCTATTTTTTCTATTTCTGAATTTTAAAATGTATTCTTATATAGAAAGGTTAAAATTTCATGTAGATTGACCTTTGTCATAGCAGAAACCACTGTTTCTTTAGCGTTTAATACTCAGATATCATTGAAAGGTACCTTTATGTCTTTAGTGTCACTGTAAAAAATGAAGCATAATTTGCTGTGTATTTTTTTCCTCTTTTCAATGTTGACTTTAAACCATTGCAGTGAGAAACTTTAAGATATGTAAAAGCTGTAGATGCACTTTGATGGTTAACAAGTTAAATGTATCACAAAGATAGATTGGTTGAGTTGTTTTGTGATATACTTACTCTTTTTTCTCACTAAATTGTTATCTGTTACATAAAGCCATTTTCTTTTCAGTTTTGTCTGGTGATCCAACATTTCCTGAACTTTTTTGAAATTAATGGTAGTTTTTTTTTTCCTTGCTCTTGCTTATTTGGCATCATCAGACATTGGAGGAGAGATTTCCCCAAAGGTATATAATATAATTTGATTAGCACAGTGCAAAAATCACCATTGCCAAACTATTCAGTAGAATTTGTATGTCTTTCTTGTGGATTTGGGCTTTGGTGTTGAATATATTTAACTGTGGGAGAGTAGTTTACTTTATTAAATTTAGAATTCATTTACAAATTTTTCTATTTAAGCAAGGAACACCATAATACTCGATATTGACCTGAAACACCTTTGTAAAAGTGTTTGCACTTTTAAGACAGCTTATATTTTATCTAGGTCAACTGTTTTACGTAAAGGGTCCTTGTCTTTCCATTAAGAAGATGCTGCACTACAAGTCTGAAATTGTATAGAAAAAAATTAAAATTAACCCTCTGCTGGTAGTCTCATAAAATGATTTTGGTCTTTCGGTATTCTTACTTCTATCTAAATACTAGCTACAGATTTTCTTTGAAAATATAAATCATTAGTTGGCTGCTGGAATTTTCCCTTTCCATATTAATAAATGTCTTTCTGTTTCTGAATCAGAAACAAATGATTAAGGAGAAATATATGCCCAAACGAGACAAAATTGAGTTTAAATAGATAAGAAGATTTAGTCCATGTTGTCTTACCAGCCAGAAATTGTCATGTAAATTATAATTTTTAAGAGTGCCACTGTGTGGAATTTTTTAAGTTGTTTTTACATTAAAATTACCTCATACTGAGGTTTTTGCACTGAAATATCAGTTTCAGATTTCATGTTTAATGTATGTGTGTGTGTTTAAGGGAAGTATTTTCAATAGTTGATCCTAAATTTCATAAACTCTGGTAAAACTGATGTTTTTGTGCTTAATGTGAATTGCGGTAGTTAACTTTGAATGTCAGAATTTATTTGGAAATACAAAACATATCCTTTAAGAGATAAATGTTTGAGTGTACCTGATATTTCAAATTAAATTTCACATTCTGAATCAATGAAAGTAGTAAGATTGTAATTAACCTAAAAAAGTCAGTTAACTAAGTGCAAGAAATATTAGTTGCTCAAATATGCCAGAAGTAACTTGAAATTTTTCTTTTACTTTCAATAGCATAAGATTCTTTAATAAAATTGACTTTTCTTTCCAATTATGCACTGCAGGTCAAGTTTTTGAGCTTACCCAAAAGAAGAAGAAAAAAGCATTGTGTTCAGGACAACAAAAAACTGTATTCAAATAATACTTATTTTACCGTACTGTTTTCTTTTTTACTTGACTAAATACTATCTTAGGGCAAAGGAAAAAAGATACCGATGAAAGTGCTTTGAAAGTAAATGAAAACTATGATTTGAGAAGCTGATGTAAGTACTACCTTGGAGTCACCCTTTGTGTTATGGCTAAATGTCGGTGCTATAAATTCTTCTGGTTGTTTACAGATGTTGATTCTGCTTATGCTCCAAAGTGTGCATGATGTATTTTAAGTAGTTTACAGAAAACATAAAACCTATACTCCCACCTAGTATAAATTTATAAATATCACTTGTTTTGTAAGTTCAGCTTATTCAAATTAGGTTGGTACAGGATTTAAACTAATACACATTCTACCAAAGCCAATTCAATGAATTAGTATTAAAAATAAGTAGTCATCTGGCATGGTGTCAGATTATATATGTAATGACAAGAAAAGTTAGTAGAGCCTTCTAATATTTTATTAGTATGGGTACTCTTGAGAATGATTTCATTTGGACATAGAGAAGTTAAAGGGCCTGCTGTTGCATTCACAACAGGATTCTCCAGAATAATTTGGTGTTTCAAAAACAAATGATCATTTGGTTGGATTCTTCAAAATCAAATGTTTTATGTTAGTTGCCAAGTGGTGGGAGGTGGCATACCTGAAAATGTATGTTTGTGTTTTTTGTATTTTTTCACATTTTGTGAACAAAGCACATTCATTAAAAATTTTAAATTTTCCAATATTCATTGTCTGTTACTTTTAAACTGAAAGTTTTGTGGTCTTTGAACTATCTCACTAAGTGATTTCAAAATGGGGAGGCAATTTAGAACTTGAATAACTTAGAATTTTCTACTGGCTTCATCCAATCATTGTACTCAACCATATCATACTCTTCTTTCCTTGAAAGTTAATTACATTATAGATAATTTAGGAAGCTAGCAAGAAACCATCATGGTTTCCAAATTGTCACAGGCCTTTTCACTAAGAATCCAAAAGATAACATGTTTCCCAAATCCAGGAATGGATAAAATATTCCCTGGAAATAAAGAAGATGGGCGAATGCTGGAAAAGAAGAGGTAAGCAGACCAAATCCCTGGAGACTGTCTGCAAGAAAAAAGATGCTTAGGAAACAGACCTGAAAGAGAAAGAAGAACTAAATGCCTTGACTGTAATAGAAGCTTTATGTTTTCTAACACCACTGAGACATTAGCACAGATTAAAGTACCACAGTACAGATTACTCTGAAAACAGTAGAGAACTGGGAATTTGAAAGTAAGAAGATAACATTTTGATAGCAAGGAAAGGTGATGATCTGGAGCTTGTATAACCAGAAAAAATTATCAAGGTAGGAAGGACTCTGGTGGCATGGAGAACGGTACCGACTGAAATGAGGAGCTATAGAATAAGTGCTAGGATTTCACAAACCATCTCTTTAGTCTTGCTTGATGTATTAATTGAGGATTAACTACTATACCATTACACTGGACTAGGTACTATAAGGAATTAATACTGTCCTCAGGGCTGACAATATAAAAAAAAAAAAAAACAGCATTAGCACAAGGCAACAAAAACTAACATTGCAGAACAGCATATTCTTGCACTGTAGTATCTGGTGATACATATCAATGAATTCCATTCACACGACTCTAGGGAACCACTTTGCGAGATGAGGAAATGCAGCCCAGCACCCATGTGGAAAACCAGTGCGGTGGGGAGTCGACACAGGACCACACCCATGAAATCGTTCTCCCACAGGAAACCAGACCTGCATTATACCTAGGCTGCTTTGTGACTTGCTCTTGCTAAAAGTCTCTTAGCCTGAGTTCAGGCAGCAAGCCCTTGCTGCATATTTTTAAAGTAACTTCCTGGAGTCTGTGCTAATTCTCCCAAGGGCTGAAGTGTAACCAGACCTGTCACTCTTATCGTTCCCTTGAATTTGCAACATTTTTTCCTTGTTAATCTGTAAAAAGTAATCTGTAACATCCCTTTCTTGCTATCTGTAAAAAGTAATTACCTAAAGCAAACCTAAGTATAATGAATGAAAACCTTTGATGTATGCTATTAGAAAGCCAATACAAGTCTGTTAAGGCAAGGGTCACCGCACTCTCCCCTTGAGAGAAGCCGTGCTTTCCCTTTTCTTCCGCAGGACTCGGTAGTCCATTGAATGCCTCATCTCATCCAAAACACTGCGGACACTGCAGGCCGGTGTCCTTGATGTTATAATGTTCATATAATGAACATATAATGTTCCTTGATCACCCATCCCCTATTTTCCCCCATTAATCTTCTCCTCTCTCCCCTCTAGTTACTATCAGTTTTTTCTTTATTTCAATGTCTCTAATTATGTTTTTCTTGCTTGTTTTTTTTTGTTGATTAGGTTCCGCTTATAGGTGAGGTCATATGGTATTTGTCTTTCACCACCTGGCTTATTTCACTTAGCATAATGCTTTCCAGATCCAGATCCTACTTTCTCACATGTCTCTTAATACTATCAAATGCCTACCTTTCTCTTATTGGAGTAAAATAATTTAAGTTTGTAAACCATCAATAACATTACTATTGAATACATTTTTTTAAAGAAAGATTTAGTTAATTAAACTAGTGTTCCAGCAGTCTTTCAATTTGTGTAAGGGATACATTCCTTACTCCAACTACTTTCCACTGGCTTTATATCCACATAGGTTTTCACCAGTAAACACTATGAGACGTTCAGCAAGTAGTCACATAGTAGGGTTACAACACATGATGTTATTTATTATAGCAAATCCTTTAATAACCCTGTTCCTTTTTTCTTTCAGTCTTGCATGTTCTGTGCCCTCCATGCACATTGAACATTTCAGCCCCACCATTACCACCCAATTCAATATCTTTGATCCGCTTACAGCAAAGCTAGACAAGTTAGTGAGTGTTAAATTTTCGTATCTTTGATCTTATTTCTTATTAATTTTCAGGAATGTATGTAAAAGTTAGCTATTTCATTACAACCTACTTTACTAGATTCCAATGGAAACTAAAAACAATTCTCAACACAAGATTGTCTTCTCTCTTTAAAATATGAATTCATAAAGACATAACCACTTCTTCAGTATGTTAGATCCGACTATCTAATTATTAAGCATGAAGGATTTTCCATAAATATGAACCAGAATATTTCATTATTGTTTATGGCCAAGTAACATTCTATTGTGCAGTATATGTACCACAGCTTTTTTATCTACTTGTCTATTCATGGGCACTTGGGTTGCATTCATATCATGGCTATTGTATATAATGCTGCAATGAATATAGGAATGCATGTATTTATAGGGTATTATGCAAAGTGAAATAAGTCAGTCAAAGAAAGATAACCAGTGAAACCAAACACAGGTCTGGCTGCCTGCCACAATAAAAGCTAAACTCATGAGACAGGTGCTGGTGAAAAAGGTAATTGGTTTATTTCAGATGCTGGCAAGCTAGGAGATGGGGGAACTCATCTTCTGAAGACCATTGTAATTTCTGGTCTAGCCAGTGTTTTACTCTGGTTCATTTGCAAATATGTTCTATCTTCAAAAGATCCATGGAAAAAATTCTGATTTATTCTAAACTACACATTTCTGAGAATAAAACTTCAGATCAGCCTCGGCTGGTGTGGCTCAGTGGATTGAGCACCAACCTACAAATCAAAGGGTCACCAGTTCAATTCCCAGTCAGGGCACATGCCTGGGTTGCAGGCCAGGTCTCTAGTGGGGGGGGCATGCGAGAGGCAACCACACATTGATGTTTCTCTCCCTCTCTCCTTTCCCTCTCAAATAAATAAATAAATAAACAAACTTCAGATCATACCTTTGAACTGGATGAAGATTACTAGAACTCTTTGAGATAACTGAATTTATGAAAAGCCTGGCTAATAATCAGGATAAACAAAAATTGATTGCAGACTGAATGAACTGAAGACAATTATAATTTTATAACTTCTGTTATAGACTTACAAGTTTTTGTTACAGATTTATAACTTTTGTTATAATGCAGTTGACAAAGGAATTTGTTTTCCTGAAATGTTTTAAGATAGAAATACAAGTAAAAATATATTAGAATATTGTAGACTTTTGGAGACTTTAATATAATTTCTGGAACACAGTTACTATTTCTTTATTTGACAAGGTTTCCATGTACTTTAAGCATATCAAATAGGCCTAATCAATTCAAAATTTCTCCTTCATAAGGAGAGAGAAAAAATCCTTGAGGTATACCAGGGGCCCATTGTAATGACTCAAAGCCAATTCTAGGTGAAGAAAAAGCCTTTTAAAAATTTAATTCCGAGGAGATTTTCAAACATACCTGACCAAAAGATTACATGTTATTATGAAATAATATTAAAGTATTTATTAACCCAAAGTGACAATGAAAGATATCAAACACAAACACAGGCTAGCAATACTTTAGTTCTTAGGATTAAGAAAATGGGTATTTAAGTCATTGAGTACCTGCTTAACATAACACATAACTTTTTTTTAAATAGAATTTTTGCTTTTGGGCAGATATAGAAAAACATTCTCCCCCTTTTTAATAGACTGAGAAAAAAACAAATTCTGTATTAGCTCACTTTTATTTAATCTTTAAGTTCATTTACTTAATTTTCACAAACCATTCTACAACTTTTTGAGTTTCTTTTAGTCTGCTTTTCCTTATACATTCAGAAATAAGGTTTAGAACAACTCGCTTTCTTCCCTTTTTTTCAGTATCTCCAACTTTATACCTACTATTACCAAAACCACCTAATCTCTTTCCAGTTTAATTAGAAATCTTAATTCTCAAAAACCTTGAAATTTTTCTGACAACTAAAAGTAAGTAATTAACATTATCTGGGTTAATACTTTTAAACTTTTTTAAGAAACAAGCTATTTTTTCATTTGCAAACACTCTCATTTTCGAGGGAAGTATTTCAAATAAAATACAAGACATACTCATTAACAGATCCAAATTCATTCTCTAACTTCTCTGCAATAAGAAGCCAAAGTAGGCAAACTCAGATCAATAAATATTTCAGTATCCTGTTATTTCAAAATATCTAGGTACTTAATAAATTTTTAGTATATAACGAGTAAAACTCCAAAGTTTTAAGTTACCAAAGATTTTGGAAAACTCTGTGTGTGTGTATTTAATTAATACTGATAAACTCTATCAAAAATGCTTCATTTTAGTTACATTTATTTATTGTTAACAACTTTTAGGAGGCTAGAGAAGTAGTAGGGGAGATGTCAGGCTTCCACATGAATTTAAAAGTGCCACATTGAGGTGGAAGAGTGGCCCCTACAGCTTCTGCAGACTGCACAAGGGATGGCGTTAATTCCCCTATTGTTCCCAGGACTGCAGCAGCTCCTGGACCTCCAAGGGGAGGATTTAGAGTGTTTAAAAGATATTTTTCTATGGGAAAACATATTTGCCAATGATACCTCAGACAAGGGTTTAATCTACAAAATATATAAAGAACTTAGATGACTCCACTCTAAGTAGACAAGCAACCCAATTAAAAAATGGGCAAAGGACTTGAACAGACACTTTTCCAAGGAGGACATACAGAAGATCCAGAAACACATGAAAAGATGCTCCATATCGCTAGCTATCAGAGAGATGCAAATTAAAACCACAATGAGATACCACTTCACTCCAGTCAGAATGACCATCATAAACAAAGCAACAAACAACAAGTGTTGGAGAGCTTGTGGAGAAAAGGGGACCCTAGTGCACTGTTGGTGGGACTGCAGACTGGTACAACCACTATGGAAAGCAGTATGGAATTTTCTAAGAAAGCTAAAAATTGATCTACCTTTTGACCCAGCAATTCCACTGCTAGGATTATATCCTAGGAACCCTGAAACACCAATCCAAAAGAACCTATGCACCCCCATGTTCATAGCAGTACAATTTACAAGAGACAAGTGTTGGAAGCAACCTAGGTGCCCATCAGTAAATGAATGGATCAAAACTATGGTACATTTACACAATGGAATTCTATGCAGCAGAAAGAAAGAAGGAGC